>VYXD01002330.1:0-16524 GCA_013397195.1 Hylia prasina
TTTTAACCTAAGACACACTCAAATGTGAGATGCTCTGCAGCCAGTTTGTGAACAGTACCCAGCAAGAATAAACTGGCTCTCAATCCAAGCTGGGGAATGTTGTGGATCTGGTACTATTTCCTGTCCTCATTTTGTCTCTGTAAACTCTTGAATGCTCAGTTCTCATTCCTGTCACCGCTCTGGGCCTGCTGGGACACACTCAGGACACCTCTGGTATTTGATGGCTGTGCACTCCACTGCATGGAGCTGCTGCATGAAGTCACTCAGGACAGGACTATTGATACATGCAGAAGCACCGTGCTCACTGTCTAATGCACGTTAAATAAGAAATTCCTACTTAGTGACTAACAAGCAAGTCCCAAGGATTTTTTTTACATGGAAAAACAGTATAGCTGCTGTAAAGGTTTTCAGTATTCTCACATTTTGTGGTTTAAAAGCATACCCTTTTATATTAATGTCAGATAATAAACAAGAAAGGAACGTACAATAAAAAATGTAATCTTTATTATTTTGACGCGTTAATAATGTTCTTTAGCATCAGTTAGGGTAATAGCATTTTCCTGCATGCAGTTCACTAATACAGATTTAGTCAATAATTTTAATAAAAGTATTCTATATTTAATTTTCCTGTGTAAGAAACATAAAATGTCCTGATGGATTGGATTATACAATTTTGCTACTTTCTCTTTGTGAAAAAATATTGTGGACCCTAGATACTATTTAGAACTGTTCTAGTGCAGCATGAATGAAAAAAAAATCTGTGAGTAAATATGAGAAAAGATTCAGGATTCTCTGAAAGAAAGGTTGTATCTGAAAACTTATGATGCAGGCACTACTTAGACATTCAATTTGAACTTTAGACCATTTCCCAACTGCAAATAAAAAACAAAATGTAGCTTTTTAGAAGTAAATTATGTACTTATTTTGCAGAAATTATTTATATGTTGGCAAATACTGTAAAAAGTAAGATCCTACAGTTATCCATTCACTTAGTTATATCTTGTTCTCTGGAGTTCTTCTGTGAAAAAGTGCTATGGACTGAAAGTAACAAAAATGTTGTGACATCAACCTGAAGATAAAATTCAGTTCTTGTTTTATGTACATAATGCTGAAAAATAAAATAAAATGATTTTTACAGTATTTATATTTGCTTATAAAATCCTAACATTATTTTCAACAGCTTTAATAGTTTTCAATTTCTGTACAGTTTGGATATACACTATATGCTTTTCACTGAAAATTCAGAAATGTAAAACAAATAAGCTCCTAAATAGCTGCAAAATATTGCTTAATGGTATGGAGGAATGAGGTCTTTTTGAGTAGTTTATTTCATTTATTTCCGATGTATGGCTTCCCATGTTTAAGAATCCTGGACAGTCAAAGGAATAGCAGCATAGGCAATATAAACATGCATTGATTGCATCCAAACTATCTATAATGGTAGATAATATGTAATTTTACCTGTTGAATGCTTGCACACTACACTTATTGTGGTACATATTTGATGCAATAAATGTGCTAAGTCATTATCTGTTTGCTCAAACATGCACCACAGGTTAAAAATTATTTACATAGCAGAGGGCTTTTCATCTATGTGTACAACATCAACCTTACTGAGAGCTGAAGATGGCTAAACAATACTGCAGGATAAAGCAGAACAACTTTATAGAGGGCTCTTTTTGATCAATTTGGTGGGCTGAGGCAGATTCATTTAGTATTTGTATGCAGAAAGACATTTGACAAAGACAAAATCTGTGACTCCAGACCTAGGAAGAAGTTTGCACCTTCTTAAACTTAATGATCTGTGCAAAAAGTAAACTATATTTACTATTCTTGTGAGTTGTAGAGGACTTTACAGGCATACTAAGACTTGTTTGAACATGATACAACATGAATACATTAATTAAGCACCTCAAAATCTGTTATTCCTTTCCAGAAACACTGTGCTAAAAAAAAAATCTGTTGTTCTTTGTGACAATGTTATTTTCATGCATGGTCTATAAGTGCAGCATGCCTTCATGCAAATAATTTCTGTGTGTATATTAGTTGTATAATAGAACACCTGGCCCTTGTACCTGTAAAGGTGTACTTAATTCCCTTCCCCAACAGAAGCCCCATTTACAAAAATAGTCACATATAATAAACAACATATGAATAAAAACAAGATGAATCCACCAACACAGATTTTGTAAAAATATGAAGTATGTGGCAGTTGAAATGCAAACAGTGGATACAGTTACCATATTGTTTTATGCTAAACACACAAATACTTGGTTTCACACCCCTTTAACTGGTCCCTACAGTCTGTGTAGCCATTTTTTCTCTCCTCTTCAGCAGTGTCAGCTGGTAGTGAGAACAGTAACCTCCTGTCAAGGTTGTTTCTTCTTATCACAGTCACTGACAAGGGCTCACTGTCTTTTAATAGGCACTGACCTTTAATGTACAGTATATTTGTAAAAATTGTCAGTTTGGCATAGACCTCCTTCAGGAGTCCTGTTGACACAAACACACGATCCTTACAGGCTATGAACTACTTTGCACATATATGATTTTGCTATTTGCTCTTATTTCTGACCATCTTTATCTTCCTTTTCATGCTTTTCTTTGACTGGCCTCATTACCCGATCATAAGAAGGTGGACAAACTGCTGTTGATGCGGTTATATCTGTTTTCTCTGTAAATGAGTTTTCATTTAACTTGTCAATAAGAATTTCATCTTTCAGACCCTGACCAGCCCCACCTTCAGTTTTATTTTTGTTATAGATAAAGGACGCTTGTTTTACTGTTCGTTTTAAAAGGTGACGTCTGTAAGCACGCTGAATGATGACAGCAGACACCTCCTCCTGCTTTCGTTTTAATGTAGTCGTAATTGGTTCATAAGAAGCTTTAGAGGGATTAGATGCCATAAACCGATCTTCCATCTGTATTCTGAGGGCGTCCATCTCCCCACTTTCCCCCAATACACGTTTTGTGAAAGCAAACAAGATGTCGAGGCAGTGAATTCTGTCACCGCTCACCATGGGCAGATCCATTGCAATAAGCTGGACTTTGTTTGGTTTGGGTAGATGAAGAGGAGGCTCAAGTGCTGCTGCAAAATCAGACAATTTCTCAAATTCCATGAATTGTGTTGCATCAGGATCAAACTTCTCCCAGACTTCATAGAACATCTCAAAGTCATCCTCGCTCAAGGGTTCAGCGCTTTCTTCAGTAGCAACACCAAAGTTCTCCAAAATCACAGCAATGTACATGTTCACCACCACCAGAAAGGAGATGATAATGTAGCTGACAAAGAAGAAAATCCCAACAGAAGGGTTGCCACAGTCACCTTTCACAGAGCTCCCTGGATGAGCCTTGTTAGGGTCACAGTCTGGCTCCCCACTGTTCAGAATTGGGGCGAGCAAACCGTCCCAACCAGCGGACGTGGTGATCTGAAACAGGCAGATCATGCTGTTGCCAAACGTTTCAAAGTTGAACATGTCATCAATCCCAGCTTCCCTCTTGACATAGGCAAAGTTGGACATGCCAAATATTGCGTAGATGAACATGACCAGGAAGAGCAGCAGCCCAATGTTGAACAAAGCAGGAAGAGACATCATCAAAGCAAAGAGCAGAGTGCGGATTCCCTTAGCGCCTTTAATGAGGCGCAGGATTCGACCGATCCTGGCAAGCCGGATGACTCTGAATAGTGTGGGAGATACAAAGTACTTCTCAATCATCTCAGCTAAGAACATACCTAAAAAAAGAAAAAAAAAAAGGAAATAAGAAAACCAAGGTGCATTACCAGTTAATCTCCAGATCACAATAGAAATTTAGAAACATAGTTTTAAAATTGGCAGTTTTATGTAGCAATTATAGATATTCTGTATATTCCACTTGCATAATTTCTCTTTTAGCTATACATAATGTTTGCAGGCACAATAAATTTGGGTAATTTTAAAGGTTTTGGTGGTTGGTTTAGCTAAATTACAAGTTAAAATGTAAAGTTGAATGACTTGTCTGTAAATCTTGCAATGGCGAAAGCTCACCACATAGCTTTATTCAAGTAAAAGTTCACCTCCTATACATTTTACCTTCTTTTTAATTTAATTAACTTTTAGTTTAATTAATTAAGTCTTACCTACTATAGAGAGAATGACAACCACAAAATCAAAAATATTCCAGCCTATAGTGAAGTAGTAATGGCGAAGTGAAATTAATTTCAGGACACATTCTCCAGTGAAAAGAACAATGAACACCAGGTTTATCCAGTATAAAATATTTTCCATTTCTTTGCTCTGGTCATCAGTTTCTACCATCATGGTAACCATGTTAAGACAAATAAGAATCATGATGCTGATGTCAAATACTTGCTGTGTCACAAAATCAAAGACCATGCCTTGGAATTTATTCTGAGGAAGAAAGAAAAAAGAAACATCCAATACAAACCATAATTTATTTTCTTTTCCTGTTAAAAGAAAGTAGAAAAACACATGCAATAATGCTTATGAAACGTCAATAAAATTGTAACTAGTGGTATTAAGTAGACTACTCAAATCCAACAACTTAGTTCAGCCTCCTGTGATGCATATTCATATATAAAATAGTTGTAAGTGAAAAAATTTTTTGCTTTATTTTTGTTTTTCGTTTCTGCTGACTAATGCCCCAGTTACTGATAACTTTCATTTGGCATATTTCTGCTCTCCCTATATCAATAAAAACTCTTTGTAAATAGCTATTTGTCTGATGTGTATAAATAATTTTACCCCTGGTCTTGGTATGGGTTTTTGTGGTTTTTTGGATCCCAGCTTTTTCATTGCATTGTAGTATTTCTTCTGCTCTTCTGTCATAAATATGTCTTGACCTCCAAAGTAAAAACATGAAATCAGAACTGGTTATAATCACATTTATAGGCAGTGCTGAAAAGAAAAAACTCTTAGAGAAATATGATTGAATTATTCAAAAATCAAGAGGACTGAATTGGGAAAAATCTCTGTACTATTAAATGCAGCTGTCTACAATCTAAGCATTTAGTCTAGAAGTCTGGACATCCAGCAGTTCATCTCTCAAAAAAACCAAAACCAAACCAAACCCACAAAAATAAGAATAAATTAATAAATCTTAAAAAAACTCAAGACAACAAAAAAAAAAGCAATGTTTTTTTACAGGAATTTTCCTGAACTCCAGGAAATCATTTTCAGTACCTCTTTTCTTTTATATAAAGAGATACAATAAATAGTATTTAAGATAAACTCACTTCAGAACTGTGATTTTAGTGAAACAAAGGAAAAAGACAAAGTCAGGCTTTCAGTACAGGAGTTTGTTTTAGATATCTCTAGTTTAGCAGTCATATTAACATAGGGGCCCAAAGTCTTCAAGGTTCTTTAGAAGCTGGATTATCAGACTTTGGAGAAACATCTGAAGGTAGAAGCACCCTTGGCTCTATTAACAGCAAAATGCTCTTTTAAAAATCTCTTATTTTGATTAGCTTTCATGTTCAATGAAGTTCTGTTTAGTAAAAGCATGAACCTGCCTTTGAAGTCTGACGGTGAAGATAAAGAAGCAGTTATGGGTCTTTCATGGTAACCTAATCAAAATCCATAGTAACCTTCTTTTAGAGACAGCTTGAATGAAAACCTATGAGATTTCCCATACCTCTTGAAGAAAATTTTTCCTTGGTAAGAGATACTTGCAGACATCTGGTTTCAGGAATGCCAATGCACACATAGGACTGGATACAGCCCTTTATGGATGAGTGTGTGGGAAGCTTGAAGACATGGGAATGCGTGGACCATAAGTTGGACAGGTTCCCTGACAACATACTCCTAGGTTTCTACCATGTACAGATTCCAAAAATCTTGCTTAGTATTTCTCATTATTAACATAAATGCAAAGAAAGTGACGCAGTCCAGTAAAGTAAAAGTAAACTATTAATTCTATCTGCTTTGGTCCTTGAGCTTTCATTGCCTTCTTTATTTACAGAAAATAATTTAAAAGGGAAGCATCTTCTACTAAGACCGTTTACACCAGTGAGATTATCTACATCTGCACTGTGAAACAATTAAAAATGGTCCCGAAATAGTTACAAATCACTCCTGCTCTATATAGTTTCAGATTGTTCAGTGCCACACAACAGAACTAGAATACTTGGGATCACTGAAACATCATCTTTAGTTGCATGATGAAATAATTTTTTGTGTTTCATATCCAGCTAGATACTTTTTTGTGTGCTTATACAATACGTACAAATCAAGAAGGAAAAAAAACCCCAAGAAATTATGAGTGCTTTAATGTAAGGACCTAATTCAGGGGTTGGATCATGCAGGAAGACTTCGTGGAGTTTAGTCATGAAAAAGAAGAAGATAATTTGAGGAAGACTAAACTGGGCATTGACAACAGAAGGATCTGTCCCATTCACTAAATGAAAAATCTTATGACTTTAATGAATACTGCATGTATGATTTTGTCATAACATACTGCAGCTTTTTCAATTTTGAACAAGCTATGGATGTACTTTCCATATATCATGCACCTGCAAAAATGCATATATTTTAGAATATCTTTAGAAGGGAAATGAAACAATACTTATCTTCTTTTTTTGTTGATTGAAGTTGTCAATAATGACACCAATGAACAAATTCAGGGTGAAAAAAGACCCAAAAATTATAAAGATTACAAAATACAAGTACATGTACAAATTGTCTTCATACTTGGGTTGCTGTAACACCTAAGGGGAAAAAAAGGGAATTATCATTCTTAAGACTTCATGTGAAATTTTCAACCAAACAAGTGACAACCTTGCACAAGGTATCCCCAATATTTTGTATTTGGACAATATTCCTATCACTTATATCAATATATTTTGTCTATTTCTTATAGAAGAAATGTGTACGTATGGGACTCTTGCTGTCAGTTTACATTCAGTTGACATTTTGTTACCACAGCATTTCATACTAATTAATTTAGTGGTTTTTCTTCTATTGTATAGATGTTGAGTGCTTATGTAAGATAAATACCCACTTTTAGATAGACAGATTTAAGGGGGAAAAAAAGGATAATTTAAAATATTTGCAATACTTACATCTCTCGAGTCAATAGCTGCATACATAATATCCATCCAGCCTTTAAATGTAGCCTGTAAACAGTACATACCTTTTTAAGCATTATAAAGAAAATTTATTTAATAATTTCCAGCAACTCAGTACAGCACCAGGAATAATTAGCAGCATTAGATTTCTAATGAAGTTTGCCTCTTGGCTTTCTCTTCAGCTGCCTATCAGATATACTGCTGTGTATCGCATTACTTTGTCTTGACATGAACATTTTAAGCAGTAAGTATGATTAAATTATTTCTCATTTCTAATTACCAAAAATTATAGAAGGCACTTTAGTTCATCAAATCACGTCAGCTGTGAAAACTTTTTACAGCTGGGTGTATAGCCTTAGGTAACTGAGTTGCCACAAATTAAAACTGATATGTAGGCCCTCCCTTCCAAATCAGAAAGGTGGCAACAAAAGGGAACCAAAAATTTGATCAGCTCAAAAAAGATATTTTCCTATCACTCAGAATCTACTTTTAAAGATTTTACCTGGTTTAATAAGTCTGTGTTCACTTTAAATATATTGTATTGTGGTTTACAGAGCCTACATCTCTCAGATACATTCTGAGATAAAGTAGTAGGAAATTTTTTTATGTGCATTGAATACTTCATATGCCTCATAAATTACAGCATTTACAGAAATTTTGTAGCTATTTCCTCTGCCTAAAATCTGTAAGTTTTTATATTTGACAGTGAGGTGTAGATTGCTTCATCAGAATGTTCGAAACAGAAAGTAATTTTCTCTGTTGGGGCAATTAGTTCTCTTTTAACTAGGCAACATCTCCAAGTAGAAATCACTTAGGTTTTAATCCAGTTGTGCCCAAAAATACAGCAAAAAAAAAAAAGAAATAGTTCTCTGTTGTTTAGTCTTCATTACAATTTTGCAAACAAGGCTGCAGATCATTGGTTTCTTCATTTTCCTTGCCACAGAGACCAGCTGCAGGATACGGTCAGGAATGTTTTATCATCCTCTTCATCCATGTTTTTTGCTGTATCACCCTCATCTTGAGGTTTCCTTTCTAGTGGAAGTTTCAAGAAACCTTTTTTAACGCATGATACAGAACAATTTGGCATTATCCCCGAGTGAACTTAAAATGAGAAGGAATTATTTTCTTAAAGGAAAGGTCCCTTACAGTTTTGGCTCATGAAAAGAGCATGATTAGATGCAAATCCAGTGTGCAGCAATTTTCACATTTTGGGGTCAACACAGAAAATATGAAGCTCAGGCAACTAACATTATGATGGTGAAATCAAAATGTAGTATCAGAGGACCAATATATCAAGAATAAATCTGAAACAAGTAGAGGTCAGCTGAAGAATTCAAAGTCTTCATGGAATACTTGGACTGCAAGGGATTAGGAGAGGTAAATAAGGTCTACTTATGTAATTACTAATATATGTTTAACTTGTTCTCAAAGGTTTTTAATTGTGAATACTCCACAACCTTATTAAAAATATGTATTCTGGCACTTCCTTTTATTATTTCCTAATACTTACATCCTTCTGTTGCCATGTAAGACTCACTTATCATAGCCATTACATATCTGGAGAACTGCAGTAATCATCTTCATGCAGCTCCTTTTACTTTTTGCAAATTGATTGTTGCCTTCTTTTTTAGGTAGTGATCACTGTTCCTTCAATCTTCCCATGCAACTCTTGTTTTCCAGAACTCTGATCACTCTCCTTATTTTCCTCTGAGTTCTATTACACTAGTTCATCTCTTGCAATGGCAACCAAAATAGGACTCAGTATTTCATCTAACAAGGTCTAAATAGGGCAAGACGATCACTTCATGTTTTACAGTGCTACTTTTGTTTTTCCCTTGGTACACTACTTGCACTTTGGAATGTCATGACTTGAAATCAGCACTTCAGTCTGAAACACCATGTGAAAATAATGGGCATACTTCAGAAGGATGATCTGAATGATGGTGTGGCACTTGTGCAAAGTGTGTACTGCTGCTTCAGATTCAGACACATGAGGATCTTTGCATATCATCCTCCAAGCCAAACAGAATAACTGTTGGTTTTTTTTGCAAATTTATTGGTGTAGCCTCGACTACAAAAAGATAGGCTAATTTTAAAATATTAAGCTTCACCATCATCACTAAAGTACTGCACTATAAACAGACAGTACCCTTTCAAATAGTGATAGGAAACAGAGCTGCAGAACTGAGCTGTACTATTATTATTGTTGTTGTTAAAAAGGAAACTTTAAAAGAGTGTGGGGTGGAAAAATAGAAATATAACATATTTCTATCTTGTGATTTCTACAATGAGTTTCATAAAACTCTAAGATATTACAATTTTTGAAGAAACTAAGGAAGAGAGTCAAGGCATCCCATTCAGTGAAAGCATTTTTTCTACTGTAGATTCATAGAGCTGCTTATATTTATCTGCAATGTGTTCTCTTTAAGAGAAATAAGGTATCATTTGTGTATTTTTGGATCCTGAAAAAAAACCACAGAAAATGACCAAGACATCAAATTACTAATTTCCATTTTGCACATTACCATATAAAATATATTGTATATTCTCAGTGACACTAAATCAGGAGTAATTAACTGATTTCAAAGATTACAGCAGTATAAGTGAAGTCAGCATCTGTTCCAAATGTGTTTTTTTTCCCTCCAAGGAAATTTCAATGACATATTCAAATGCAGATTCAAATGTAGGTTTTTTTCACTCCAAGGAAATTTCAATGACACATATTCAAATGCAGGTTCAAATGTGGTTAGAAAAAACAACAGAACAAAAATTCCCCATCTCTTTTACTATTGGTAAAAAACCATAGATTTCTTTTTTCCCCTGATAAATACTTTCTAATTAAGCTGTAAGTCATGCTGGAGCTTTACCACTCAATTTCCTTACCAGAAATAACCACCACAAAGATTCACATTCCCTTTTGGAGATACAATAGCATCTTGCATTTAAAATACTAACTTGCTGGAAGTATCCTAAACTTTTAGCCTTAGAATTCAGCTTCTCATCTTTTTACCATACACTTCAAGAGATGTGTTTTCTTACTGATATGAGTAACAACAGTATAGTATAATACTGTGCTTTGAGACCCACTGGTTTGCCACATTTTATCCTGGTAAGCAGGGTATACCCTTACTAGCAGGATAAAAGCAGGCCTCTGGGAGATTTACTTACCAAGGAATCCAAATACTAGGTTCAAGTTAAAAGGCATAAGGCCATAAAATTATCAGGGCAGATGCCACATCTCTTTGTGTACACCAACCTCTTCCTCTTCACTCATTGGTGCATGACAATTGTGAAAGGAATTTCTCCAGCAGATCTGTCTGCTTTGATGATTCTCTTTAGGGACAGAGAGATACTCAAGCAAGTTCAGACCAAGAAATGAAAAAAGAAGCTTGAAGATCCACATAAACCAACATGATCTACACTGTATTATAGAAGAAAAAATTCTTATAGAAAAAATGTGTACTTATGTGACTGATGACATGAATAATTATATTCCAAATTACTTAAGAATTCTGGAAAGCAGTCTGATCAACAAACTTGGTTTTAGCAATGACATGTATTCTTCAGCTGTACTTTTAGTCAGAAAGAATTATAACATCACTATAATACTAAAGATTTTCCACACAAACCCCTCCCATGAAAGAAAAAAAACAGGAATGTCAACCAAGAATTAGGTAATGTTCTTTTCTTAGGTCCCTCATTCAGGAAAGTCATTCACCACGACTGCCAAATAAACTCAAGAAAGAGCTTGTTAGAGAGTTCCTTTTGCTTAAAAAGTTACTATCACACGTGTGTATTTTTTGAGTCCAGAATACTTATTTCTGAAATTATCACTCTGCTTTTGAGTGTTTCTGTGTGAAATATGTATGTTTCTTTTCCATATCACTCTTTAAAAAAAGGTGGTTTTTGTGATGAACAGACAAATATACTGCCAGAAACATTAAAAAAAAAGTTCTTCATAGGATTCCTTTATGTCTTTCCCAGAATAATAACGTACTCAGTGCCTTGGTTTGAGGTTCTTTTGGCTTGTTGTCATTTTGATTTTTTGTCATGCAAATGGTACTAACTTCCATTATCACTCACTCCGATTAGTGATACAGATAGTAAGGACTTGCTTTGTGGTTCTTGTAACCCAGAAAAGCTGAAGGGTTTTACATTACTTTGGCTGACTCAAAGGGCATGAGCCAGAGGGCAGAATGGAGAATGGAAATAATGGGCAACAAGAGGAAGCTTTCTGTGTGTATTTTCTGGCCTTGTATCAGTAATTCATGCATTGATACTCTTCACGGAGATTGTTATTAGAAAAATTATATTGACCTCCCTGAGGTTATTTTCTCAGGTCCAGCACTAGTAAAAGTCTGTGCCTGAGGTTGTTAAGGAGAGCCAAATGACTTCAATAGAAAGGCCATTAATGTTCACTTTAGGCAAACAGCATATCCACTTGCAACCATGGTTTTGTAATCAGATTTTTCAGGCTCAGTGTATAATTTTAGGCCAAATGCTCAACTTTTAATAGCTTTATCTTTTTTTCTGACACATTAATGTATACCTCTAACTGAGTCATACCTTAGCATCTCGTTTTCTTCCTATTGCTGCAAGCTGTTTAAGAAGGGTAAGAAAATCTAGGCCTATGACATACCTATTCAAGTCTCATGTTTGTTTTGGCTTGATGGCTTTGGAGTCTTGTTCTAGAGTTTGATCCAAAGTACTTTACAGATCAAATAGAAAATCACCTTATCAGTATCTTTTTCGATTGAAAGCAATGTAAGAATCTCAAACAGTTATGAATTGTGCCGTGTTTCCTTGAAGGTGAAAAAACATAAATTCTCCACATTTTAATGCATTAACTGAAAATCAAGCTGATACTATTCTTTCTTGGTCATAGGGCTCTTATAATTCCATAACTCCAAAATCAGTACTACTGGCTTACTTACCAAATACTGAGAGATGCAGGGCCAAATTTCTGTTTTATTCAATGACAGAAATGCCCCTGTTTTTCCTGCTATGTCAAACAAAAAAGACTTTGATGCTTTTACAAGCATTTTAGCAATACAGAAAAATTAAGTGCTCTTGTCATGGATGTTCTACTCACACAAAAAACCCTCCATCATTAAGCAAGGGTTCTTGCAAGATCTCTACAATGTAGATACTGCACAAACAAATAGGCTTGTCCTCCATGAGAGCTAGGTCCCTCTAGGGAACTAGGTCTACATTAATTTTCCTTTAGAAATGTGGGAACAGTTGGCAATTTTTTCCTAATTTGCCTCCCAAAAAATTCAATAATTTAAGAATCTAAGTCTGTATAAGAAATATTTGTGTATTTTCAATTAATAGAAGATGAAATAAATGGCCAGGACATTGAAACAGATATGACTGCAAGTAGCTGAGGGGTGGTGATTGTTGCTACAAAGCCAGGAAAGAAATAAACCTGAAATGTTACCTGTGTCCCAAAGTAGAATAGGTTAGCACTAGAAACAGGGTTCCAAGCTGTTTGGAAAGAGTTTTGTTGATGTCTTGTTTCTCCTGAACCCCTGTAACAAAGCATTCTACCTCCCTGGGTGAGTGGACTTCATAAATAAGTCAAAGAAAATAAGTACTTAAAGTCTTTGGTTATCAAAATCAAACTGTCTTCAGTTCAGTATTTTATTTCTTTAATACTATTGGTCCCTCTCCACTCTTTCCCCATGTGACATTAAAGTAAGTCATCAGAATGAAATTTAAATGTTCAGACTTATTAGTCACATAGGTAAGATGCTGTATCAGCTGGGAGAGGCAGTTCACATTGCTCAGAACTATTGCTTTAGACCTTGTGCAGGACGATGTCCATACCACTGCATCATGTTAATGATTTGTTTTACTGAGATTTTGTATAAACAATATAAAATTTGGAAACTTATTTCAAAGTAATCAAAATGAAACCTAAGATACTGCAGATTTAGATAGTAACCTCAAAAAACCCCAAAAACATAGAGGATGTGGAAGGTACACGACATAGGTTAAAGTCCAGTATTTTCTTGATTAAAGCTGGGTCAGATTGTTAGCTACTTCAAAAACAAAGACGGTGTTGTGGGGACACAATTTTTGATAGTGAAGGCATAATCTTATAGCATCTTTCTGCATATTTTCTTTCTTCTTCCCTCAGTTTTTTGCTAAATAAACTCCATGAGGTCCTTATGCACAGAAATATCAGGAAAATGTTTCATAGATTATAGTATTAATTGCTATATTTCTTTTCTTATTTCTCTTCTGAATGAAAAATTGCTTTTTAGATCAGATCTGCACTGGTGACAGCCACAAACCTGAGATGACATTTATTGCTTGGAATTCTTTGTGACTTAATCACATCAATGGAGATTTTTTTTTTCAGCAACTGGAAAACTAAAATATTTAGATACCTGAATACCATTCCTAGGTACTTCTAGAAACTTTAAAAGTTAAAAGGGGCTGGAGGTCTAAGGGAGACATAAACAGGAAGATGTGTCATTAGATGTCCTAAAAATTCTTTATTTGTCGTAGGAGACTGCTTGCTGTTTATGATGAAAAGAGTAATCAATTACAGGTGTAGCACTACTACCAAGTAACAGATAAAAATCATCAGGTAAATGTTTTGTCTCTTTTTTGCTAGAATTGCTTTTCACTACTGCATATAAACAGGAAAAGGTATATAAAGAGTGATCACTTACTACTTGAAGTAAAGAAAGATACCCAAATCCTACATTATCAAAGTTTACTTTCACGTTTTTCCATCGGGCACTTTGATTGTTTTTTATGAGTTCCTCGCACTGACTAAAATTGTTGATTTGGTCGACTTCAAACCTTTCATCAGTTGTGGTGTTAACACAGTAGTAGAACTTCCCAGCAAACAGATTTACTCCCATGATGCTGAAAATTAGCCAGAATATAAGACAAACGAGAAGCACGTTCATGATGGATGGAATTGCTCCTAAAAGGGCATTCACAACCACCTAGTACACAAATACAGGGGGAAAGAGAAAAGAGTATAAGCATATTTACACAAATACAGTTTTGTATACTGTTTCACCATTTCCTTAATAATTGCTTATTCAGAAACTAATACCATAAATTTTAAAGCAGTACATTAATAACTGTAGCATTGCACCATTCCTTTAAATTATTAACATTAGTACATGTAATGAAAAGAAAATAAGTGAGATAATGAAAACAATTAATAGAAAAACAAAAGAAAAGACCTGGCAGTAGTAAGGTGATGCCTGACACTGACTTGTTCTAGATAAAAAAAGAAAAATGTGCCAAATGAAAAATGTCGACATAATAAAATTCTAAAAATGCATGAAATTATAGCTTAAAAAATGTTTAAAGCAAAATGGAAACCTGTAGATTTGATCAACAGTCTTGAAATTTAAGCTGCAAACACAAATGCCATGAATCTAGAAACTAAGCTCTACATAAAAGAACTATGCGCGAATTAAATACAGAACTTTATTGCCTTTTTGTTCCATGCAAGATTATAACAAAGATTAATTTCTTTGTATACAAAAGCAAGACAGATTTGCAATATGTGTCTACTTGAATCAACATAATTTATTTCAAGCTCCAGTCTTGTTGTTTCATGTATTAAGTTAGCAATACCCTTTATTTATCTAAAAAGGATTTATTTAGGACTTTTGATTTTGCATTTTTAATCATTTTTGGGGGGATGCCCTTCTCAGACATTTGCAGGCAAGATGTCAATAAATCTTATGTAGATAAAAGGTGTATTGTTCTGATATATACAGTAATTAAATCATATGTGTCTGTCAGATCTATGAAAACTTTTGTGATGAGCAGTTGTTTTTCCTCAAGTATCCAAATCCAGGTTCTCATTTACAAGTTGTATTTTGTTTTAAATTTTACATCTTTTTTTCTGTAAACTTTTGGGACATGGTAGGAAGGTAAAATAAAATACGGGCTCTGACTTTCAGTAATCTAAGTCCTGCAGCGAGGCAGGGAAGGATTGGCATGGATACTGGAGTTTTTAAGTTGTCTTAGTCCATCTCTGTTCCCTGCAATATAGACACATTCTCCCCACTGCCAATGTAGTTCTGAGCAGGCTTAGAGCTGCTCAGTCTTACTACCTGTATTTCACAGCCTCTGGAAGGCCTTTGGAAGAGGAATATTGTGGTTGTCACTCAGCACCCTCCTCCCCTCTTCCTCCCAAATGTTAGGGCCATGAATTAGGACCTGTTTAGAGATCTTAGATGCTATGAAATGCTGTTTTCAGGACATATTTTCATTTAGAAGGGTCTCCTCCATTGCCAGACAGTAGAAATGGGACCTTTCTGTTGCAGAATACTCCTTATTTTTATAAAATCACGATTTTTTTTTTTAAATTTAGCACTTTTTTCTTTTTTTTTAATATCACTTGTATTTTTGGTGATTAAAAGATCCCAGTGATAAGTATGTTACTACTTAGCTTCATGGAACTGAAAACAACATAAAAATTAGAAATGGAATTATAAATTCTGAAATTTATTCCAAGTCTGACCTGATCTATGACACTGCATTATGCTATTGCTGCTTTGAAATTCTAGGCCAGCTAGTATTTGTCTTATCTTTTATTGTCTCCCCACTCATAAAAATGTTCCAGATCTGTTACACTGATTGAATTCCTCTGTTTAGTCTTGATGAAAAACCTGAAAATAAAGATGTCAAGAAAGAAAGATGGGGATTTAGTTCTGCAACTCAAATGAATTAAGGTTACCTCTGCTCACACAAAGAATGGTTTTGCATGAATTGAGTGCCTGTAGCAGTTACCTTTATAACAACCCTGACATCCATTGAACCACAGCACAGATCCAGAACAGGCAGCAGAATACTAACAGCAGCAATAACTGTTACAACAATTATGAATTGATAATAGTTGTAGAAAAAATGATTTCTACAAAATGCATCAGTGTGTCTCGCATCTTTAGATGAACAGGTAATGCAGTCTCACCACTGAGACTATGAAAAGATCAGCCACATCTTCTTGGATAAAAAGAGAACAGCTTCCAGCAACTGTTCCAACAATGCTTCCAACAACTTATTTCATAGAGGTCACTGAAAACCGATCAAATGGTAATAATTTTTGGTCACTACTGACCTGGCCTGGATGCGAACTGGTGACCTAGAGATGAAAGGCTCTGTATCCTATTACCAACCCCTTGAGCTATCCAGTCCCCCTGGAAGGTTTTTTAAGAAAAGAAGAAAAGAAAATTAAAACTTTTAGAAGTTGTTTTTTGTTTGCATTTTTTCTGTTAGTTTTTTTCTGGTTTTTTTTTTCACCCAACAGTGTTAAGCCTTACCCCTATCATATTTATAATGTAAAACTGCATTGGTACACGTTGGTCAGATGTTCAGCTGACTGTAAAGTCCTCCTTAGCAAGAGGCCTTTAATCTCTTCAACACATACACTTGGAGGCAATTGCCTTAACTGTATTTTTCTGTTTACTTTTTTTTTT
>VYXD01002330.1:16552-54725 GCA_013397195.1 Hylia prasina
TTTCTCTGCATTTGCTTTGGGAATTAGCTGAGGTATCTCAGGATAACCAGGACATTAACTTAATAGATATCCAAGACTGCACCCATACATACACAGACAGCACCTACACACATAAGTTACAGCAAATGGACAGAAGAAAGGGAGAACCAATTGAACACCGAACTGAATGCAGAAAAGAGGTCAATTAGCATTCCTTAATGAGTTAATTTAGCAAATAAAAATTGTCATTCACATCTTGTTGGAAAGAGTCTGTAGAAGGTTAAAAGAATGTTGGCAACTATAGCTCTTATTTTTGCTTGCTCCTTAATTCTAGATCAGATATACATGATTCAAAATGCATTTTTTAATTTAAAAGGGCCCTTGTTCTCCTGGGCCTATTTTCTGTTATTTTTTGATAAAGAATATAATGCCAGTAAATTGGAAAAAGATGTTTGCATAGTTGTTTGTTTGGTTTTATAAATTACCTATGCATTTCCTCAGGGCTGGGATGTTGCTGGTCAGGCTGACTCCAGTGAGCAAAGCTGCAAAAGCCCAAGTTGATTCTGCTTGTTCACCTTCCTATAGCTTCAGGTAGGTGGAACAGCAATAAGAGCAAGTGAAAACCAACACTTGATGCCAAAAAAGACAAAGGAGCTCTAGAGTATTTTACATTTCAGTAAATATTCATCCGGGGGAAAAAATCATTGTGGGAAACCACATCTCCTCTAGAAGAAAGCAGTATTTCACATATATATACACACAACTTTTCATGTTTAAATTTCTGTAACATTTATCTTCCAGCATCAGATTTATATATAAGATAAAATTATGAATGCAATACTAATTGTATGTCCTATCTTATGGCCAATATGACCTTATATCAAATTAGTAATCCAGATGTTTTTCATGGTTGCTGTTTGTATTTTCTTTTGAAAAACTCTGCAAAGAAAACAGCAGAAACTGGAAAAAAAATCAGTTTTGCTGTCAGAACTGTTTGTGTAGAATGGGGATTGTACAAAACACCAGTGTATCCTTGCTGTATGAACAGTATACAAGGAAGCTTTACTAAATTAAGCCCTGCTGTGGGAGACATAGCTGAACATGTAGTGAGATACAAATGTATTTTAGTTGTCAGGGAAACATATTTTCTACGGATTCTGGCACCTCAGCTGCCACAGACTTTCCAGGAATCCCTACATTGCAGCTGAGGAATGGATATATCAGGACCTTCTGAAATCTGTAAACAAACAAGGAAAAATCTTTAGTAGTACTTATCAACTTATCCCATAACTTTACAGGTTCTGTGAAGAAGTTCCAAATTCTGTTCCTGGTGCAAATGAGGAGGAGGTTACCATCTTTGGGATGGAAAGGGAGATTATAGGACCATGTGTGAAACATTCTTTCTACTCAAAATTAGAAAGTACTTTATTTGGCTCCGCTTGGAAGGTATCAACATCGTAATTTTATGCTTAAATAGGAAAAGTTCCCAAAGAGCTGCCAGAGAGAACATTTGCATTGAAAGATGGAAAAGTGAGCAAGTAGACATTGGTTTAGATTCCTGGTGCAGCACATAGGTAAGAACACTGGAATGGCAGGAGGTATGCCATGAATGGACACAGACATAGGCACAGGTGACAGTGGGATCTGCATTTATCACGTGTTCATAGAGAAGGACCTGGAGGACCACACAAGAAAGTCTAGAAGACTCTGAAACCACGCTGACTTGACCAAGTGGGTATCAAGTAACAGACAAGTATATTCTCTCTTGAACTGTGGAAGAGTTGAGGCAAGGGAAGAAAGGACATAGTACCTGTATGTAAACATACAGTAGCTATCCCAGGCAGGGGATCAAAAGAGCATCTGAGGCAGACCATGAAGAAAGCCCACCCCTTAATCAAAAAGATTAACTATTTGATGCTGTAGTAATGGCTTTCTGTTCTTCCTGGTACTGTTAAATTGATGATGGAAATTGTCTTCCTCTGGAGTTAGAGGAGCCTCTTCTACAAGTCATAACAGCAGAAAGTCAGTGGGATTGGAGGAAATGGTTATGGGGCTTAATTTAGGAGCAGTTGAAAATGTTTGTCACAGAAGCAATGGAGGTAGTGGACCTGAGGGTCAGCAGACAGAATAAAAACCTGGCCCAGTGCCGAGGATTCAGAGTGACCCTCAGCAGATGCTCTGGGATCTCGGCCAGTGTTTATTGAGAGGTTTGGAGGTGCCCATGAAGGAAGATAACTGGTCATGCAGTACAGGAAAAATATTCCCACATAAGACACCCTGTTTCCTCTGAGTGCATACATGGAGTTGGATTAAGATGGCTGTAGGGACGGAAAGGTTAAACCTGGAAGATTTTGAGAGGAGGGAATATCTCCCAAAGTGAACTTGCAGCTGGGAATGTTAAGCATGTTAGTGTGGGGAAACTCCATTTATTATGCCTAGTGTTGTTTATCCTCTGCCTGTTTTGAGAAGTAGAATTCCTGTGTAGACATGTCTGTCTCACAGACATGCTTGAGCCTCCTGCTGGGAGACAGAGAGAGATCATAAAAGCACAGCCTTGTGATAAGCTGTGCATGCACGAAGCCCTTTCAGATATTGGGGCAGGCTGCAGGCCCAGCTGTCCCCACGAGGATGAAGTAACACTAAGGGACCCTGTGTCTGTCCCCATGTGCCCCAGCATTGCTGGCAAGGTAATGAAATAAGTTTAGTCTTTGCATTTGAGCTGTACTTTGCTGCTCACCCTGGTTACCTGTTGATTCACACAACGGCTACCTAAGGATTCAAGTTCTTTATATTGAAAAATACCACATTACCACAGCAGTACTGTAGGTGGGAATTTTACTCCCAGGGAATAATGAAAATTTATCCCATTTTATCAATGTTTATATCAGGTAATAAAAATATGTGATACTGCAGTCTAACAGTCTAGATGAGGACAGAACAGGAAAGGAAGAAAGAGAAGGAATTGAGAGAGAGATTGCGATAATTCTTTTACTTTAAAATACAAATTTTGTCATTGAATAACTTGGAATGGTACCCTGGGAAGAAGCATAGTGCATGTGCTTGATGATCAGCTATGTAGAGGCAACAGTGAATGAAAATTAGGTACATCTGTGAGAGAAAGGGCAACCTACTTGATATGATCCAAATAATGGTTAGGGAGGAACTACGCAAATTTTTAGGTTCTAGGAATCTAAAAATGTAGAATAATCAAAGTAATTAAAACTTCCTAGTTTTCAATTAATTACTCCTATTTTATCTTAATGGATTTCTTGCAAGAAACTAATTTTCATAAGTTTGTCCCAAAAATAAGAGTGAAAATAAGAGTGGTACCCCATGTACCATGTTGCTGTGGATGTATGATCTATAATCCACTAACTACATTCTATTGTTATAGTATTTATTTGATAAAAAAAAATAATGTGTATATATATAAAAAAATCCCAACCCAAACAAAAATTCCCACCAAAATGAAAATCAAACATGCCCATCCCCCAAATGAAAAAAATTAAACCACAAACCTCTCTAAAGCCCCTTCTATCAAATTAGAATTTCCCTTAACCCAGCTTAAAGCTGTTTCTTGTTGCCGTTTTGCACATCTGAGAAGAGTCTGGCTTTGTCTCTTACCTATCTTCCAACCCAAATTACAGGTAATTAATAGATTTTGCCATTAATAGGTGTATAGTAAAAAACCTAGTTTTGACTTTTGCTACACAATTTGCCTTAATTCTATCTGCATATGTCTATATATTTTATTTTTAATTACATGATATAGGATTACGTAAAGTCAGAATTAAATAACATTTAGAAAAATGTTTAGAAAAGTTATAAGAAGTTTGAAAGAATAAAAATCTTCTTCTTTTAGCAAGCTAATGTTTATCTTTAAGTCACGATCACTAAAAAATTAGTAAACCAAAAGTTTGTAGAAGTAAATTATTACGGTGGGACTATACTATTATTTAAATCAATTTTTAAAAATGCAAAAAAGGTTGTTTCCTGAAAGAAACACTGAATGCATTTTGTCAGTGTTAGGCATGAGGAGTACCTCATGTAAGCCAACTGAAAAAAATTATTTATGACAATGTCTTCAATTTTGGAGTAAAAGGAAGACTGTATTGGGATTATACGGTGAGGATTATTAGAAAAGTACCATTTAAAGCAGTGATTGTAAAAAGTTGGACTTAGTGTATGCAAAGGCAGACAGATGGAAAGAACCAAAGAATTCTTTGTGACTCCTTGACAGAGACCTGTCAAGGAGTTACAAGTAAATCTTAATTTGAACAGTAATGAACAAATAAAGCTGAAGTAAGTGATAAAAGGTCTCAGAAGATAAGAAAATCACTCCCTGAACAAGACAACTGCTGTATTTTCTACTTTTATGTAACTGTTACTGTACAAGTTCACCTGACTGGAGAATGCTTCTGATAGTGAATTTTGTCTTCAAAGAAAGCAAAATACTTTCTCAAACAATGCATAAACTATTTTTATAACGCATAATGATGGAGAAATTTCATACTATTGTGTGGTGAGTTTGTATCTCAGAATGCCACAACAGTTAGCAGAGAGGTTCAGTCAAGTGATTCTGTGGTTCTGTTCTAGCTTTAATAAGAAAATTTAACTTGTTTAAAGTAGCAACACAAGCCTTTGTTAATCACATAACAGTCTATTAAAAGCAAGCTACACTGTTGGATATAACAGAAGATGGGGTTCTGGAGCAGCCTGATTCTGTTTCTCAGAAATCAAGTATGTAAAAAGTAGTTTTGAAGACAATATAGAAGAAAAGACATAATTTTACATAATGTATTATAAAATAAAAAAAAATATCTGTTAAGCAATAAATCACAGGGCTCCATTTGGTTGAGAAGACCTGGTAAATATTGTAAAGAGACATGAGCAGGAAGAAAGAGCAGTTACTTGATGTGGAAATAGTATCTTTGTATTTCTCTGGATGCAGTAAAAAACCCCCAACTTCTTGCTCTCCTTGTTGCATTAATTAGATGGGTTTTTACATGCCCTGTAACATTTTCAATTAAAATTCAAACTATATATGTATCCCATTTAAATTTCTTTAAATTTTGATCCTAACAGTAAGGGTTTTCTGTAAGATACAACAAATACAAAACTAAAAAATTGTATCAGTTCAATTATATAAGGTAACTCTTCAAAAGTTCTCTTCTTATTGTAGAATTACAGTCTAAAAAATACTAAGATGTTTCCTGTATGATTTATGAACATCTATATAGGGAGACTTCAAAGTTTATAGATTTTTAAATTACCTTTTAGGAGACATAAAACATCTAAGAGACTTTCCTTAAAAGTCAAAGGTAATGAATGAAATCACAGTCCTCAAAAAATCCTTCCAAGTGCATGATGTTTAGATCAACAAAATATATTCCTCTATTTTTAAGAGAAATTTGCAGAAAATAATCACTCACTTTCTTGATGGTGAATACATAATTCTTAACTGTGAGATAAGATGCTAAATTTACATTGAACATGGTTGATACTGATACGTCATTTACACTGAATCTACAAAACCCCCTGCACTAGTGATAACCTCCTGCAGATCGTGCTTGCAAGGGTTGTAGTTCTAAGTGGATTTTGCTAACAATTTTTGTGAATGCAAAATTTTTATACCACTGACATGTCTCCTGCAGGTCATTTTTAAACCCCAAGAAGGATAGTACTCTTACTGGCATTTTATTAAAAAAATTATGAAAACTAGTTTCCAACACAGGCCAAAGAAAACTGCATTCAGATTCCAAGAAGGGATTTTATATGTTATAATCATTCCAATACACTTGGAGTGATTTACTCAATGTAACATATAGGGTGCTTTAAATTATGCAAAAAATTTCAACTGCAATTATATAAATATGTGTAGTTGTGACTATTCAGATCACAGTATTTTGGAATGTGTTTAATGTATTAAGAGTAATAGTCAAAACTTTCTTCAGGTATAACCAGTAACACGGTAAAGCATAGATCTTTCCAAAACAATATAAAAGCCAGATTCAAATTTTTAAAGAAAGCCAATTTTTATCTCAGTTTAAAAAGCAACTAAAAATCTTAAAATAGCTGAGGTACCTTTCTCCTGCAAAAATAATTCCAGAAATTCTAAATAAAATACTAATTTGTTCATTTTAATATTTTTTTTCTTTAACATCAACATTTCAAAGAATTATTTCCAAAGATTTAAAGCAACTGAGAAGCAGTGGAGGATGAATATATAGAATCTACTTTTACTGGTACTGGGATTTGCAGATGAGGTTGTCTCTCCTCCTAACCTTTAATACACAATGTAGTGATTAGTCAGACTGTACTAATTAAGGGTAGAAAAGGGGGAAATACTGTACCCACAACACAGATAAGGGGAGGAACCAGTGGTCCACCCCATCCAAGCTGAAACGTATCCTATATGAAATAGAAATACATAGTCTGTTATTAGTTGTGAATCTGTAATGACAGACACTTGATGCTACGTTTTGTAACTCAATTATATGAGAAATGTTTCTTTCGTAGTAATGAAGATTTGAGTACTCTTGAAAATGCCTCATTGCCACTTTCCTGGTAAGGGACTCTAAGGCATAGCCTTTGAATTTTAGAGGAGATTTAAGACATCAAATACTCTAATTTAGTTTTGAAAGTTATGAAATTGGACTGGAAATTTGAAATACAGTAAATGTTTAAAGCCATCAGCCAGAAATATGCATAAGGCATGCAAAACTGAAAGTGCAAGTGGTTTTCAGATTGTTTGCTGCCTTCTACTATTTCTCTAATAAATCAAGCACGGCATGACATGCTTTATTTTGTGAAGTTAGACACAAATGCATGCTTTATTGTCACTTAATTCTCTAACTCAGCAAAGCAAATGTACTCAGTATTCTACATTTTCCAGTAGCATACCAATTCAGAACTAGCGCAAAAGCATTATACTGCGAGTACTAAAAAGCTAAACACAAAGCAATGGGTATATTCAAATCTCAGTTTGCAGCTACTTCTGCTTAGTACATACACTAATTGAGATGAGAATATAAACCCTAAGACAGAAATTTAAATTAAATTAAAGCAATCCTTTACTTTGCCTTCCAGCATCTGGGTGGAGTTGGTTTTGAGATTCGATATAGAAAATATTAAAATTTCTCAGAATTAAATATACTAGCAGATATTCTAAATGCCATTAATATGGCAAAATTCACTTCTGTGCTTAAGGCAAGCACAGGCTATGGATCGCTTGAACCCTATTTTGGTGCAAGTGATTCATGTATCTTATACTCACTATGGAATTAGAATTATGAAACAGCATAATTATAAAATCAACTTGTAACTAAAGAGTATAGCTGAAGACTTCTAAGAATGTAACTTAAAATCGGAAGTGTGATTCATATTTAGGCATAACAGAATAGTTATTAGTATCTACTGACTGTAAAATGTTGCATTCCTCCAATTCACCAGAATGAAAAACTTATTTAAGAAAAAACATTGAATTAAAGTAGTCGACTACTTGGCAAATTGTTTTACAAAATGATGCAGGGATTTTTATATCCATGGCCTCTTGTGGAATACCTAATTTTTGGTGCAAAATTTGAACAATTTTGAAGATGGTAAACATTAAAATTTAAATCCGTGCTCAATAAACACTCTGTTTTACCACAGCTCAGTGTAGGTTTGGGCAATATAAGAAAGCCAAGAGGGCTGCTTTATTTTTACTCTCTGCAGACAGAAAAAAAGAATCTCTTTTTATGAATTCTTATGAAATGAACTGGGTTTCTGAGAAGAGTTCAATTTGACTATAGTCTTATGAGCTGGTCAATTATTTATTATTTAAATCTTTTTACTGTTTGTGAGTCATTCATAAATTAATGCCAACAACTGTCAGTGAGGTGCTTTGAATATTTGCCATGTGCTTTGGACAAACCCCACTATTTCAGAAGTGCAATTATAAGGCCTATAGATGTTTGGCCAGTCAAATCTGCTAAGTGACTGGAATCAGGTACTTCATTGACTATCATTAATATTGGAGGATAGAGCTGAAGCCTATTTGCTTTTCCAAGCTTGTCTGTGATTCCTAACCAGTAAATTGCTCATGAATTATTCATGTTGTGTAGCTGAAATTCTATCATATGATTGGGCTTCTGGCAGAGTTTCATAGTTATTCAGCAAGCAATAAGGGAAAGCAGAAAATAGATTTCAAATAACAGGTACCTTAATAACAGCTTCTTTATGCACGAATATCCTAAATCTTGTAAGTGGAAAATTTACTAAAGCAATCATGTAAAGATACAGAAAAATCGAATAAAACATTTGGCAATCAATAGTGACATTTTTCTAGAAATGACCTTTTCTTCCTATATTATTTTAAGATCTGCATTTTTTTCCTCCCTGCATAATATCTGTACTGGTCTTCCAGTCCTCCTGCAGCTGACCAGAACATCATTAAAAACATAAAGCTGACAGCAGTTTCCCAACATTTCTCTGCACAAAACCACATACATTTTTCTAAATGTTCATGAATTTATCTGAATGTTCATGAAGAGTATGTACAAAGAAAGACAAAGAGAAAATGGCTAAGTCAAATAGTTGCATATTCTGTAGTACTTGACCAGCTCTTACCCTGCTGAATATCACTTCATGGGTTTCATATAAGGAGAAAACTGTTAAAAGTCAATTTGCTGCATGAAGCTGAAATTTATTAATTTAGTAATCATTGGTTAGCAATGTATTTTCTGTTGCATTCTGGAGATGAATAGTCTGCTGGATACAATTTCAGAAAAAGAATTCCAAGCTCAGTTTGACTTCATTAATCCTAGATTTTTTTTCTAAGGATTTTGCATTGTTTCCTCTTATGTTTCCATGACACAGGAAAAAGCATTCTCTTAAAGCGTGTTTCATTGACATGCATATAGAGTTAGTTTGTATTCAGTGGCTTTAAGGAACAGAAGGTATAAACAAATGGAAAAATAAGTCAAAATGCCTTCTTGAGTGAGATGAATTGTAAGCAGGGCCTCTAAATTACTCAGAGGAGCAAGAAATAACCTTATATACATTGTATTGAATATTGAATGGAGATTACTTGAAATAAAAGAAGCGTTTACCTTACAAATAGAATAACTTCATAAAGGAATCAAAAAACTTGGTTTGCTTTTTAAGTCAGCCAAACTCAGAAATAGATTTAAACCACTAGTGGATATGAATATATCTGTAGTAGCATCTAATGAAATTCAGTGGGGTTAGATTAAAGGGGGTTTATAAAATATAATGAAAATGAAGAAGTTCAATTTCTAGGAAAAATATCTTTGTTAACTAATGCTAAATTAGATTCCTGTATAAATATCGTGATATGTTTATCAGTGAAGAAATTAATACAATTTTGTTACATTTTATTTATTATTAAGACTTAAGAGAGTTCATAGTTGACAATTTCAAAGACTCATAAGAAAAACTCCTGAGATTGGCTAGAAAGTAAAGTAACCTTAATGAAAGTAAGTTCTATGTGACTGCATATGGATTTAGGTGAATGGATGAAGCTTTTTGCTTATCTGTTAGTAAAAGATATGCGAGAAAAAGATAATGCAGCCTTTCTGCATGGACTTGTCATTCCTGGTTGTGCATGCATGTATTCTTTCTATGCATGCATAGTTTCAGACACTTTCACGTTGTCTTACCCTCATGCCTTCAAATCGTGACAAGGCTCTTAGAGGTCTCAAAGCTCTTAGTGTCCTAAGGGACTTAATGGCACCAAGTTCAGAGTAACCCAATGCATTTGCTGTTAAGCTAACCAAAGAGACCTATATGAAAACAGGAAAGTAAAAATTATTATGTTGTACATTCTCCTTTACATACCATAGATGTGAGATATACACTTCGTTAGGAAGATTCTAATTTTGGCTCACTTTCTTCAGGAATGGGGAGTCTTTCAAGTAAAAAAAAAAAAAAAAAAAAAAAAAAAAAAAAAAAAAAAAAAAAAAAAAAAAAAAAAAAAAAAANAAAAAAAAAAAAAAAAAAAAAAAAAAAAAAAAAAAAAGAAAGAAGCAATATGAAAGAAGAATTTGTAAACAAACACACAAAAATATCATAAGACAACTAATATTGGAAACATTAATACTTCTGAATTTCATCCTTTGCTACTGATCTGAGGACATTTAAAACCACAAAAACTGAATTAAATTAATCTTTCCTTTTTACCAATCTAGGTATTGGTCTTATTTTTTCTTTGTTTTACAATACTGTTGGAATCAATAATAGCAGTTGATAATATTATTTTATTGCTCACAACTGAAAGAGAAGTGATTGAAGTTTGTGTTGAACTAAACATGGGTCACAGAACAACACTGCTCCTCTGAAAATTGGTAAAAAATTGATAAAAAGGATTAATTTTGCTATAGGCAGTTATACTAATTAGTTAAACTAATCCTTTTGCCTGACTGCTGAAATTATGTGCTTTAGAAGCTGGAATGAACCTGGACTATGGTGTTTCTAAGACCTTAGAAGAACAGTTCCACAGGTGGAAGAATATGACAGGCCTTTAAATCTTCCATGGCCCTACATTACACCTCAGTGTAAAATACCACGTTCTCCACATTTGCTATGGCTCCTGTCCAAAATATTACCTTCTGTTTGTTTCCCATTTCCCCTAAATGCTCTCCCATTATGCTGTTCTTATACCTTAATTTGGGCCAAAAATAGCATAATGTTCTCCTTCATTACCTGAGCATGTTACTCTTTGATTATAAAGAACAATGTGTCAGGTAAAAAGAACTCTAGGACTGTGCTCATACTTAAAAACAAGCATTATATGTGAAATTTTTTAGCTTTTAAAAGTTACAGCTTTTCTGAACTTTTCAGCAGCTCTAGCAACCACAAAACTTGGATTTTTGAAATCTAAATTTCTTTTCCCAGCACATTCATTGTATCACTGAAAACTATCAAGCTGCCATAATCTAAAGGAAAATTAAAGAAAATATCCATGTGTGTAAATCCAGCATTTATCATGAACTAATTCAGACACCTGAATATGTACTATACCTTCACATAATGATGTATTCACATTTTCACATTCACAAGGCAGCTGTTTGGGATATTGTGATTTAAATAAGGTCAAATATTACAGAAAATTTGTTTAGAAAATGAACAGCTGCATCTGCTTGCATGTTTATTCAAGCTTTTTTTTTTGTAGGTGTCGCTTAAGTACTCATTTTGAGAATTTCAGTACTAAAGAGCAGTGTTTTCTGAGAGAGGGTACTTTCTTTGTATGAAACATGGTTATCTGCAGCTGTATATGTGAAGTTGAATTCTTGATATGTTTAAACTACAATGTACACAAATCAAAAATGCTTTAACACCCATTTTAAAAAACAAACAAACAAACAAAAACAAACCCTGAAGAAAATTAATTGCTCTGATGCTCTGATTAGCCCTTGTATGATGGGAACACATTGAGAAAGTGTTAGATTTTTGGCAATACTTTGGGACAATAAATTCTTATAAAGTTCTCTTTTTGTCTATTCAGTGTACATTCCTAAGTCATTGAAACAAGGGCAAAAAGAACCTTAACTTTAAAACTGAGCTTGTTTAATACTTGGGGTTTGTATATGTTTTACCAGAAATTATTGTCTTGAAAATATAGTGACTGGTTCTGGTTTTGTAACTCTCTAAAACATAATACTTGAGGTTCACCCACAGAAATATATGAAGTGCAGAAACAGTATGCATTCCTGCACACTGGAGGTTTTTTTCCCCAGGGGGTATACTTAGGATATTCTTAAATGCTCCATAATTGAATCACTGCATCAAGAAATGTTCTCTCCCATTTCACAGCACAGTACCATAGAGCTGGAACTATGAGATAACCCTTGCAGCAAAGCTTTCAAGCATGCCTGTGAAGACTGCAAGCTCAGTAGTATTTATGGGACTTCAATACTAATTAAGCCACACTACCAGTGCTAGAGATTTATCTTGCTTTCCTTGTGGAGCCCTAATTTATCCATATGCTGAAATTTGTGCACTTGATGTTAATTTTCTTGCCAGAGGAGTTTTGATTCAGATGGTTGTCTGATGTCTGGTGGATCAGACACCCATCTAAATGCTGGATTCAACCTAGACCACAGCAGGAGGAATGATGAGTTGGAAGGTGGGAGGGTCTTTAATTGGCCAGAATGTAGGGCTGCAGGACCTCCTTCAACAGCAGTGTTGGGATAAACCCCTAAATGCTTGGGGGCTACCAGGTGAGGTCCTTCTGTTCTGCAGAGGGCTTCCAGTCTCTCTTAACAGAGCAAGACAGTGTTGCATAAAGTGAAAGACAGAGAAACATGGAATTTTTCCAGCAACCTTATTTTTCAAATTGAAAAGTAAACTAGTTGGCATTAATAGATACTATGGCTGCATAGAAAGTAAGTTTAAAAATAATCAGATAAATATAAAAGTGTCACCCAGGAAAGGCACTACATACATCGACAATCAGGAAGTCCAGCCAGCACCAGGCATTAGTAAAATATGTTTGGTAGCCATAGGCCACCCACTTCAGCAGCATTTCCAGGATGAAGATGTAGGTGAAGACCTTGTCAGCATATTCCAGCATGGTCTTGATAGTTTTACGTTGTTCAATATATATGTCTTCAAAAGCCTGTGAGTATAAACATTGAAAGATAGGTTATTTTTTGTTACTGCCCATAGTTCAGGTTGTAACACAACAAACCAAAAAAAGGCAACAAAAAAAGGAAATCATCTTCAAGAAAAGGCAAAAGGGTATGTCATCTATCTAATGCTTCTTTTTCTGGTAACTCAGTATATACCTGTTTTTTCCTTATGGAAATATATTTTCCAGCTCACAGGAGGGAGAAGCAGATATTACACAGCAACCATTCCACTGGTCAGAGATACTTTAAATTGTATTTATTTATTGCTGATAGTGAATTATTCTTCTCAAATCATATTTCATAGGGACAAATAGAATTGATTCTGCCGGGTGTTGTGCCTGAACTGAATTCTACTGAGATAATTTAGCTTGTATGTAGGTAGACCCAACTTCAAAATCCAGGGCCATAGCTGTAAAATTTTCAGGACAATGACAATACAATCTACCTTTTGTTTTTAAGTCCTCTGGCTTCCTGAAAATTTTAAGTTATAAATCTTAAAATAAGTTCTTCCTTTCTTAAAAAAATTATCTATCTAAATCAATTACCTGCTTTATTATTCACATTTTCTGAGATACATAAAATTTCTGAGCTCCTTACCATGTTATTTACACTTTTTGTATTCTCATTTTTAGGCAATTGAAAAAACAAATACCTCCTGCTTTTCATAAATTCTTCAATTTTTTTTTCTTTAATTGCTTTCAAATTTCAGTTATGCTATTATTTCTTATGGAGACTGACTGATTTTATCAGGCTGAAAGAACTGGAATGATCTGCTAGCCTGCAAAGGTTTGGGTATTTTTTGATACTAACATTCATTTTTACTCAGCCTGCTTTTGAACCACTTGACATCTCATCTCACATGATTATTGTTTGTATATTGGACATCAAGCTAGGATCTGTGTAATTCTGGTTACTCACATCAGGCGCTATGGTACCTGACACTCACGTATTCCCTACAGCCTGGGAAGTCAGCACAAGTCATTGCATTTGTGCAGGTGGGGTGGTGCCCGAGGCTGAGGCAGCAGGGATGTGTCTGCTCCCTGCAGGAGAGCCCTGGGGAGAACGAGCAGGCAGCTCACATCCCACCTGCACTGCCACCTTTCCTGGCGGTGATGACAGGGAGGTTTGTCTGGAGCACGGCCTAGGGGTGAATATGGGATACAGTGCTGCTAGATACAAAGAGACCTTTTCACTGTCACAAAAGACTTTGAAGGGAGAACAGAGTCTCACATCTCCAGAGGCTTGGGCCATGGGCTTTGAAACGTTTTCAAAAAATAAAGGTTCTCTGAATGACACACCTTAGGCTCACAAGCGAGGCACTAACACCATGGGATCTTGTCTCAAACTTCCTCTAAATATAGTAATAGAAAACCCTTTTCAGATCTCCTTCCATTATGTTTCTCACTTAAATTCTTGTCACTGAAGGTTTTCTCCACTTAGTTGTACGAATCAAAAGTCAGTAGAGTAAACTTGATCTTTTTTGTTATTTGGAGGATTTTAAATTACAAGGAAGGTCTCTCATGGTATTGCATAAAAGTTGTTTTGTTTCCCTAAGAAACTCCACCTCAGTGTATATATACAGGTTCACTTTAATTTAAAAATTCATCTACAGTTTCTTTATTCTTTATCATTATTTGTATTTTTGAAAAAACATACTATTGTTAGGGGTTTATTTCATTTATTGTAATAGATTTGTTATTGTTATTGTTATGGTGGTTTTCACTTTATTCTGCCCTTGCATGCTCGTTAGAGCAAATTCATGTTTTTGCAGATGTCCCTTCAGTCTACATGAGTATGAGTCAGTAGAAGCTGAATTGCAAGTCTTAATAATAAATTCTTATTCTTAGAAAGGAATCAACCCACACACTCTTAGCTTTTTTTGCTGTTCTAGCACACAGCATTTATGGGACTACATAAGCCAGCCCTGGCCCTTGCAGGGTGTTTTGAACTGTCTATGCCATTATAGTTCCAAACACTTCAACTCTCTTCATGTTTTACTTACCAGAGCTCCACTACTGAGGAGAATCATAAAGACAATGAAAGTCTCAAACCAGTTGTGTTCAACAATCCTGAAGCAGGTTTTTCTAAGGTTCCACCACTGCTTTCCTCTCCCTTCTTCTATACTTACTTGACAGCACTTGAACCTTCTTACACAGCCTTTAGAACAGTGTATGTAATGAGAGGAGGAAAAAAGGAAGAGATTTTGTTGAATTGCATTAATTTTGGTTATGCAGTCTGTTATTGATACAATGCTATTTTTGCTGTGCTATTTAGTAAAAACCCAATAGATTTTCACCTAGATAACCTTTTTTTTTTCAAAGAAAAAACATAACATTGAGGTAATTGGAATTTACAGTCGAATGAACAAGTGAGAAGAATGTCTTCCTCATTTATCAAGAAGTGCTCAATACGGTGCACACAAAAAAATAAAAGTCCATCAAACATGAAGCCAAATTACAGAATGCAAAGTAAGAGTTGAAATATACAAACTCATCCAAACGTCAGGTAGGTTTATGTAGTAAGACATGGGCAAATTATATTAAACTCTACCTTCTTTTGTTCAGGATACTCAATTCAGAGAATTTGTGCCCCTAATTTATTTACACTTTTATGATTTAGCTGCTGACTTTTATGTAGAAAATACTAGTAATAAATAATGGTATTTTCCATGACAAAACCTAGACCGTTATAGTACTACCCCTCTTATGAGTTCAATGTAAATTTCTAAAGAATGATCTGTTACCATGTCCAGAAGTAATCCAACCTGACAATAGCATTTATTCTCCAATGCCTAAATCTAACTTCTGGTAACAGATGCCAAACTAATTCTTTCCCCACCTCCTTCACATGCACACATCAATGAGGTTTCCCCCAAGGAAATGCCAATGGAAAAACATTTATGACCAGATTGTGGTTTTGCTGAATTGTGGGCCAACAGAAGGAAGAATGAAAGATGGAGTCCACCAGAGGAGACTGTTCTTGCCCCCAGTGGCACACAAGGCTCTTCCTTCTCCTTTTGCCAATTTGGAGACGTCTCATTTAGCATTTTGCACAAGACCATTTAGGTGCAGTTTTTATTTATCGCTAAACAGCTGTTTTAGTAATGTGTACTTTATAAAGCGCTTAGATATCTGTGAAGAATAATTTTTAAATAGTGTGTTTATTATCTGTAACTAAACTCTGAAAGTACAGGAACATACTAAAATAAAACTTTCTATACTGTATTTTTCTTATTTTAAAAATAGAGATACATTTCCAATAAAACATTTCCTTAACTGTTTATCCAATACCTAGTATGACTGTGATATTGGTGTCCATATAATATATTATGGACTAAAAATACTACTGCTAATAATCAGAGCTTAAACACTAATTAAATGGTAATATGATTCATAAATCTTAATACTTAACTTACACAGAAAATTATTCTGTAATTCTATTAATAATTATTACTAGTGTTTTTCTTCCAAATACCTTCTGTGAAGCAGGCCTCTGGCTCCTGGGCTTCTTCAGGTTCAGCTTCTGGTTGTTCTTCTGCAGGAAGTCCAATATCAACTGTGCTGCCTTCAGATGAACTAGATGAATTTAACTTCTGTAAAGGAAAGAAGCATCACAAATGCATAGTAAAAATTTTTAAGGTAAATGTTATTTGATTCTGGAATAAGTAAATACATAAGTAAATTGTTGATAAACATATGAGAAATTTATACAGTCTTACATATGTTTTCCTCCTGTACTGTATGAATCTATTAAATAGAAGGTGTATCAGTAACAGATCAGACTTCAAATAAAATTGGGCTTTAAACTGAAAAATGTGGGTAATGATGCTAAATCTGAGATTTATGACCACAACAAGCCATACATTGTAATGATCTCTTGATCTGCATAGAAATAATGAAGTTTAAACAAATATACAGGAATTTGTAGTGTCTACTGAAAATCAGGTAAGGGTCTAAAAATAACTACATAAATGAGGTGGGAGCTCAGAGAAATGAGGGAAAAAAGCAGAGAAAGCCATACTTCATAGGTTAGTCAACCCAGATTAAAATTGCTATAAGTCTAACTCAAAGTGAAGCAGAATCTGTGTACAATAAGGATGAGGTAGTTTAAGCCCATAAAAAAATCAGATTGTGTTTTATCAACAAGTTCTCAACAATATGATGAGCATAAAAAGAGAGGCATAAGTTAGAAACCAAATTAAAAAAAAAAAAAAGAAAAAAATGCACTTAAACTTATTCTCATCCTAAAAATAAAAAAACCCCCATGCTGCAGCACATAACGTGCAGCTGAAACCTGGTAGCAATCTATCTGTTTGGCACTGTGGCTAAAACTTGAGCAAAATTGTGAAGGAAATATATTTATATATGTATGGCTAAACAAAATAATGAAACAACTGCAATATAGATCACTGAGTCTAACTATAAACTCAGCAATGCCAAGAACACCACTAAACCATGTCCACATGTGCCACATCTTTTAAATACCTTTGGGTATGACAATTCAACCGCTTCCTTGGGCAGCCTATTCCAGTGCTTGACAATCCTGTCAGTGGAGATTTTTTCCCCAGTATCTAATCTAAACCTCCCCTAGGGCAACTTGAGGCCATTTCCTCATCCTGTCTCTTCTTACCTGGGAAAAGCACCTGATCCCCACCTCGCTACAACCTCCTCCTGGGTTCATCCATGCTGGGTAGCAGCAACCCTTTTGGTGCTCAGGACAAAAAAAACCCAAACTCTAACAACAAAACTCTTATTTAAGCAGTGGTAGTAATAAGTCAGAAGTGTCATAGTACTTTATCAATGGAATAAAAGGTAACCCTGTTCCTACAGGCAGAAGCAGATCAGCAGGCAACTTTCCTAAGCTTTCCTAAACTGAGTCTATGTGTAAACAGGATCAATTCCCCATTGGTCAGTCACAAGCCAGGTGGTGGCACTCTGTTTTACTGTCTGCTCTACGATGGCTTGGAAGACTGGACTGGACAGCCTGAAGGTAGTTGCGGAGAGTAGATGATAAGTCATTGTTTTCCTCTAAAGGATCTTTGTTTTAATGTTTTACTTTGAAATTCTTCATGCTGGGAGTGGTTCATAATGTGCTAAAAGAAAGTTTAAGAACCTTCATTGTAGCAGTGGTTCATAAGCATAACTCAATTTTAGCTAATATTTAATAGGAAAAGAATTATTAATGCTTCAGATATTAATTAGGAAATGGGAACATCACCGTCTCTGAAATAAGTTGATATGGGGAGAGGCTGTTTTTGTAAAGGTCTCCTTTCTTGGAGGAGGATCCAAATATTGCACTTATCTTAACACACAGTTTTTGCTGAGAGCACTAGAGGGCTCTTATACACACTGAAAGGAGAGTGGTAAAGAATTCAGCTACCCTAAAATTTGGTGTCTGAAGCACACTGTTAGCAATACAACAGTGGGACAGAAGGGGGAAGATGAGCTATCTTGTAAAGAAACTGCCTTGCTACCAGAATGGGAACTAGCTGGTTAAGGCTGAGGTTTCTCAAGTGAGAAAATTAATATTGTTAAGTGTCTGAAAAGATAATTTTCTAATTTGACTAAAATGGCAACAAAATAAATCATTAAGGGTGTAGTTTTGAAAATTCTGACATTGAATCAATTAAAATTATTTCGCTAAAATAGTCACATACAAAAAGTTACATAATGGAACAGTTATAGCCTTAATATGCTTTTAAAAATTACAATTCTCAAAAAAGTTTTATATCAATAGTCTGCTTTAGCATTCCTTTACCAACCGTAGATATTTTCATCTGTTGGTACTTTTCAGTTTTAACAACCAAGTCAATTTGAAGTATATGGGAGAGTCTATGTTTAAGACTTCTTTTTACGGGAATCTAGGTCTAGAAGAGCTGACAAGTTTAAAATATAAAAGAATGCATGTGTCTAAAGGAATCTATCTATGTTTTCTGCTTTGTATCTGCTTTTTCAAGAGGCAGTGAGAAGATGTATCACACTCCTCATGGGGCCCTTGTCACAGAAGGCAAACAAAACTTTCTGGCGGAATAACACTGCAGCTAAGGCACTGTCCCCGACAAGTTGTTACAACTGCCATGTGGACCATACATAGTTTTATGGATTAGTTGAGTCTCCCATTACCTCGCCTCTTATCACCTCTTGAAGGCTATAATTTTTAACTCTTTCTCACACTTTTGTTCATCAAGAATTAAGTCCTTTATACGCTCATTTATGCCCACCTACGAAGAAGTGTCAAAATACATGATTAAGAATTGAATACATTGGCTTATGAAAAGTAAAACAAAAAACCCAAAGCAATCAAACAAAATCCCACATATCAAAGACCCTCAAAGGATTAAAGAGAAATGCAAAAAACATCTAAATACCTCTTTGCTTTCTTCCAGGTCTGATTCACTACTAAATTCTTCTGTGTTTAGATTTTCAAAGTCGGATTCACCCACAGCAATGGGCACTGTCACAGTGAGACTTGGGTTGTTTATGAATGACATGTAATCACTCTCATCAATTATGTATTTTTCCACACTGCTGCCTGTGCCTATACCACTGGTGGTTCCATTTACATCTTTAATATAGTCATGGTCCTTGCTTAGTTCCACAGTTGTATGGTTAGAAATACAGCTATTTTTGTTGTTTAAATCTTCAAGCGGCTTGATTTCATCTAAAGCTTTCTGCTTTTTAACAAAAGCTTTTTGGATGAATTCACGTGCTTTTCTTTTTACATAATCTATGCCTTTCTGCATTCTTGCCACAGCAATCTGGAGATTGTTCATTTCATTGTCATCATCTGTCACAGCAAGGTTGTCCGCACTAAATGAGCTCAAGAGCAAGGCCAAAAATAGGTTCAGTACCTGCAGAAAGATTTAAAAAAAGATGTACTAGACTTTATTAAAAAACCCCCCACATTTATTTTATTAAAACATCTCCTATTAGTAACATCAAAGACTGAAATCCCAGTAATTCACCATAACCAAAAAAGTACCCTCAGATTTTTTTTCTTCTCCATAAAAACCAATCTGATTTCACTTAGCTTAGGTCCTACTCACTATTCAAAAATATTTGTACAATTGACTAATATCTGTAAATGTGTCTTTAAGTCCCCACGGTATATAAATATTTCGGTACCATAGTTTATAATCTAAAAATGGAGCTATCAAATTTGCTGTTCAGCATCATTAAAAAAGTTTAATTTTTCCCATCACACAACGGAAAGTAGATTATCCAGGTGACTAATCATATGATATTAAAAAAAAAAATCCCCAGAAAATGGTTTATAAAGAGCCTATAAACTAGAATTATTTGGAGCAAAAAATATTTTCAAAGGGCCAAAAGAGAAATGAGTTACATTCTTAAGTGCCCACTCTGACATTCTTAGGATTTTGACATGGCAGAATATTTTGTTCTCTATCCAAAAAAGCTCTTAAGCTTAACTTTAAGCATTTCTTGAAACCACTTGCTTAAGTGCTTTGTTGAAGCAGAGCCAGAGCACTTAGTTCACTTCAGGACTGAGACCACTCTCTTGCCAAATCATTTTTTGTTAACGCTTTGGTTACATACCACTAGGTTTCCAATCACCATGACCATCATGAAGACTGTAAGGCACATGGCTTGGCCTGCAACCTCCATGCAGTCCCACATTGTTTCTATCCATTCTCCACACAGCACTCGGAATACAATCAGGAAAGAGTGGAAAAAATCTTGCATATGCCAACGAGGAAGCACGCAGTCACTTGCAATTTTGCAGACGCATTCTTTGTAGTTTTTCCCAAACAGCTGCATCCCAACCACAGCAAAAATGAACACAATGATGGCCAGCACCAGGGTCAGATTTCCCAGAGCTCCCACAGAATTACCAATGATTTTTATCAACATATTTAGGGTTGGCCAAGATTTTGCCAGTTTGAAAACTCGTAACTGGAAGGAAAGAAAAATATTGTTAGGAGAACCAGAAAGACACAAGGATATTTTAAAGTTAATTTGTGGAAGGATATTGATGCAAAATATGCCTTTAGATGGACTGTTCAGAGGGTATCATCTTGTCTAAAAGCATGAAGATGGATGTTTCCCTCAAGAAAAAAATTGTAAAATTGTAATCTGATATTCTCAAAGCATAGCTTTTACTGAAGGCCAAAGATGCTACTGACTTGAACTTAAAATCTAGGGTTCACCTGTTAAAATCATCTGGACAACTTTTCAAATAGGATGTGTAGAGATCTATTCCTGTGATGCCAATCAGAGCATAATACCTCTAGTGAGTCAATTTATTTCTGCATAGTGGGATGCTTAAAGTGTGTATATACAATGGATACATTAGAAATAGGCCCAGGGCACCCACTGCTATCTGTCTGGATCTCTACCAATTCCCACTGAAGACTGTAAGATACCACATTTAGTAAGGGTTTGGGCTAATGAAACTGTCCTCAGGATCAATATCATGGCAAATATCAAGAAAATTCTTAAGATAAAAATAAAATTATTTTAATGAAGCCACATTGAAAAATCAGTACAATTGAAGTATATTTACCAGTCTGAATGATCGAAGAACTGAGAGCCCTTCCACATCTGCAAGACCAAGTTCAACCAAGCTAAGGGTTACAATAAAACCATCAAAAATATTCCAGCCTTCCTGGAAATAGTAGTAAGGATCCATTGCAATTATCTTGAGAAACATTTCTGCCGTGAAGATTCCAGTGAAGACCTGAGTTCAAAGGACAGTTTGTTATTTCATGGTGAAACATAATATTCCAGATCTAGCTGTTGTCTAGGTTTTTAATTCAAGCTATGTCTTATCCAAAAGCTATACTTAAATATAGTTACATTTACTGTAGTGACTTATTATGCCCACCTTCCCTTAACAAGTGTCAGAAACCCAGGTAATTTTTCTATTAATTAAATTTTATACTAAATGAATTACATAAACTTCTGTTTTATAACATTTAAAATCCAATTTCAACTCTCTAAGGATATGGACTTTCTCATGTACTGTACAAACAATGTCCCAAATTTGATTTCCAGAACATAAACCAGAATGCTTTCCAAGAAATTATATGGTATAGCTCTTTCTTGGTATACAAAGTACAAATGAGGCCAAGTCTAAGTCTACAGGGGGGAGACTTCTTGCCTGCTATGACCTGCCATTCAGGTCAACAGAGCTGTGATTATTTATACCAGATGAATATATGGTGTATTATGATGTATCTCAGTTGATACAGCAACTGAGATACTTTATAATGTACTAAGGTACAACAGTTTCCTGAAGGTGAGTTAACTTCTGCCTGGGTGTGCCCAGAAAGTTCACCAATGTTGGTTGGCTCAAACACTTCAATCTCAGGAATAAAAGAATATTTAAGAATGCATTTTAAACAAAGTACTGCTGGTAGTGGTTTCTCATTATGAGTTTCTATGCTGATTGAAGTAGGAATTATATTTAAGACCCACCAAAGTAATAACCCTGAGTAGCTTTGACAGAAGTCTAGGGAGGATTTCTTCTAGGATAGGAATGTACTAAAGCCACCATTAAAAACTGCTTGAGCCCTGCTCTGAAGGGGAGGTGGGGGGGGGGGGTGTGTGTGTGGTTTGTTGTTGTTTGAGGTTTTTTTCCATTTCCTTTTCCTTTTCCTTTTTTTTTTTTTTTTTTCATTTTGATAACCCATTTTCCAGCAAGCTGAAAGAAAATAGGACACTAAAGAGAATAATAATCTAAGTGGGATAATCAGGATACAGGAAAGAAGAGTATGTCTTGCTCTGCCTAGGAACACCAATACTCAAGATAGATTGTTAGAGTCTTTAAATACACTCTAGTTACAAACACCAGAGAGGAAAAGATTACCAATTTTTAAGATACAGGATTGGAACGCCTGAGAAAGACATAGGAATGATACAGTTTGAAATGCTGACTTAGGTTCCCAACAATCAGAGCAACATAAGGAGCTTTAAAGTGGAACTACTAGAGCATGCAACCTCAGAGATCCTCTCTATTGCAGACGGGGTTTATGTCAGGGAGCCTAAAACTGGAAGAATATGGTGCTTATAGACAGGTTTTCTCATACTCCCTTTGTGGTCAGTGGTGCACCAAGATTTATATGGAATTTTCTTGGAATTTATATGGAATTTTTGTTGGAAAACAAACCTATAAAATGCTTCAATACAAGATTTGACATTTTATTAGGAATCAAAGGTTCAGCATTTCCCTTATTTTAAGTATATGAAAATCAGCTGTACAATTTTCTATTCATTCTCTCTCCTAAATTCTATAGTTATTTACATGATCTATTTGTTTCTCATTACAAAACAAGGAATATTAAAAATGACATTATAAGAAATCAATTCTTAAAGTAAGAGATAAAGTAGGACTGTAGCTGCAGATACTTCTGCATGATCAAACCTGTCAGTTCAAAAGCATGAGAGCTACAAAAAGTTAACTCATGAAATCTTTAATAATTTATCTTTTTGAAGCAGAGAGAAAGGGAGAAAATACAGCTGACAACATGAGGAAAATATATCTTATTAATTATCAGAGGATAAAAACAATAAAAAATAGGAGAGGAAAAAGTACTGTGGTATATTTTTTACATAAAGCAGAGAAAGAAAACAATCCACTTAGCCATATAAAAAGACTTTTGCAGGAGAAAATTCTAGAAATGCTTTTAAAGGGATCTTTTAGCTATTGTAAATTTCTGCTCAGGAAGCAGCAATTAAAACACATTCATAATTTAAAGATTAATACTGTATTGATTGACAAACTAACACTGCATTTATTTGTATAGCATCTCTTTCATGGAAGCAATAAACTTCCTGGTTTAGTAGTTACACAAATCAAACTCTGCTAGAAATGGGCTTTACTTAATGTAGTATCGGAGCCAATTTTTAAATTTTTAATTAGGTTTTGCAGAACACAACAGTGTATTGATTTTACAGTATCCTAAGCTACAGGAGTCACTGTTGACAGTTAAATTTCCAAAAAATGTCCTGATACGTATATCTGAAGGCCAAAAAATATCCATAAAGCTGTTAAACCTTTTTCTTTCAGTTACTACAGGCATATTTCCTTCCAAATCATGAATGTAAAACCCCAACAAACTTACCAGATTTCCAACTGAAAGTACATTATTGAATTCGTCGGTCATTGGATAATGTTCCATAGCCATAAAGAGTGTATTTAAAACAATGCAAATTGTAATAGCCAGGTCAACAAATGGGTCCATTACCACTAAGTTGACAATATGCTTAACTTTTAACCAATGTGGACTGCAGTCCCAGATCAAGAAAATATTTGCAAATTTATACCAACATGGTGGGCATTTCTGTCTTGATTCTTCAAGTTCTGTGGGGAAAAGAAAGTTTATATATGTTACTGTGTGATTTTTCTAACATTCCTCATTCCAATATGAATTGTACCAGTCAAATTTTCAGTCTGTAGTGGTACTGATTAACCTCCTTTAAGCTCCCATTCCACAGGGCTTTTAAGGAAAGTTTAAAAATTGCTAACGAATATCTATTTGCTATGTCCAAAGCACAACTTCTTTGTATTCCTATCGCTATGCCAATCGGCATCAATTTATGCCTCAGTTTGTATTATGTAATTAATTTTTCCTTGATTACATTTCTGCTTGTTTCTCCCATCTACTGTTCTAGTATGTAAATATTTTTATTCTAAAATTTACAGCATTTAAGTGAAAACTTTCATTCCAAATTCAAGAAAAAATCCACATTTTGATCATCGAGAATACCTTTACAGATTAACTGACTAGATATAACTGCAAAAATGTATATATATTTTAACAATAGTTGCACATGTTTGAAAAATGCTCAGTGGCTTTTTTGTGTCCAATAATACATTTTTAATTACTATGCATAAACATCCACTCAGTTCTGACCGTGCACATGAGTAAGATTGTGACAAAACAATGAGAAATTATTCCTTATGTAATAAGTTTAATGCTTAGTTGTGTAATAACCTTAATAAATAAAGAGTTCTGAGTTTACTGATAAATATGTGTCAGTTTGTTGGATGTTATCTGTACTTAAGCTATTTTGAATCTGTTTTCAAGTTTCAACTGAAATTTTCAGAAATCCATGGAAAAAACAGGATTAAATATTATGCTATGCATAGCACACACCTTCCACCGTGTTTGTGAGGATGCTAGCAATACTCATGGCTCTTTCCCTTAAAGCTGGATCTTCCAGGAAGTCCATAGAAATGTGAAAAGAACCTGAGATTCTCTTCCTCATTTCTGGTTCTGTCGTGGTGCCCTATGCAGAGAATGACAGTAGGTAAGACCACGTTGAAGAAACAACAAAAGATAAGCAAATACTACATAAGCCTGTTAGTAGTGTCTTAGCTTGGACACGTGCTCCGTGCACTTCATATTTTACCATGTCAGACTTTTATTACTTTTTAGTACCTTTTAAATAATTTTAGAAAGGCATTAGGTGCCCACAGTTCAAGATTGAGAGAGAGTTTATTACCTTAATTTTTGCATTTTTTTTCCTTCAAGATATGAAAAGTCTTTAAACACTTAAGCAAATTTAACCAAATAGAAAAGGGTTGAGTTCAAAATATTGCACAAAATTTTGCAAACTGTAATTTTTTTTCTTGCTCCTTCTGACAGAATATTCTATGGTTTGTAACATGATAGTCTTTTCCTCTAATCGAACTGTATCAAGCAAGAAAAGTCTGACTTCCTCATGCTTCCTCATGCTAGTATTTTTTAGCAGTCTGAGTAGACAAATTTGGACTAAGCAAGAAATTTTTGGAGACATTTTCTCTTACCTTGTATATGGTAAGAGAATGGCAGTAATACGTGCTGCACATGTGTTCACACAGACATTTGCATTTTTGGAAGTATGGATTGAACTGTGACCTTCCAATGAACTAATTGATGTCTATACTACAATACTCCACCAGAAATGGATGGAAAATATATAGGAATGAGAAATAAATGGTAATAAGGAATTGACAACTTCCTTACATTTTTAACCAGGCTGATAAGGAAGAATAATATCAAAATTAACTACTAATGCTAATTTTGATAGTGGTAATCATATTGATTGAAGTTATATAACATTTTTTGTATACTATTTTCTGTTGTATGTCAATATATTGTATTATATTATACCAAAATATTGTATGCCTACGATAGCTAGATGGACCTTTAGATCAGCTAAAGGAAAGTATGGCACAGTAATACAGTGAAGCATAGCATTTTTATGAATGTGTGTGTTAGGGTTTTTTTACTTGGAAACTGTGACTTGCATTTGTTAGTTATGAGAATTTTTGTAAGTAAATGCTTAGGTTGCAAACCTATCTTAGCTGTTTTATTTAGTAAAGATTTTACAAGATGCAGGAGCATTCACAGCTTGACCAACCAGGAAGCATTGCCAAGGGTTCCATTCTGTAGAGAACACTGGCTGGTGCAGTAAGGAAAGGCCACCATGCCTAAGCTATTTAAAACTTTCTTACATTGTCATCAGTAGCTGGTTTATCTATTATCACCTCTGGCAGAAGCTGTCCAACAGGCGATGTAGGAACAGATGGTCCACCAACCAGGGAAACCACCCCATTGCAATCCACGGTGCTGTGCATCTTCCCATTCACTGGAAACACTGCCAGCATCCTGGATGACCTACTGGCCTGGCTGATGTTACTGTTGCGCCGTTCACCGTGTCTGCGTGGCACGAAGAGAGAATCTCTTCTGCTGTCATTGTCTTCAAAAGTGCTGTGCTCATCATCAGCAAAGTCATTTTCTGATCCTACATCCTTTGCTCGACCTCTGAAGCTGAAAAGACTCGTTCTGCTGTTGCGCCTTGGGGAAAACAGCGAGCCGCGAATGCTCAGCAAAGACTGCAGGCAAACAAAATATGTGATTATCAGCTGAAATCCTCAAAGTTAGCACTGTTATTACATTAGCATTGTTTTTCTTTTATTCTTAAATGAGAGTAACCATATTACCCAGAAGCTACGTGCTGCTGTCAAATTTTTGCATGTGTTTCATTAGAGATATATTTTGCAGATAGAAGTATCACTGTTCATGGATTCTTAAGACAAAACCTTAACAGTGCTGAACACTCCTTTTTCAGCTAAGGTTGCCATATAGATTAGTTGCATAATTCTCACCGAGGAAAAAAGGAAGTCCATACATGCACTTTTTTTCATGTCAGAAGCATCTTGCCCATAGTGAACAAGCATTGGTTCAAACATCATTGAAACAAGAGGAGAATGTGAGGCTATTATAACAGAAAAATACTGTAGCATTTTAACAAGTCTAGGTAATATATAATCATCCTAAAAGGAACTCTGCATAATCAATCAGAGAATATTTTAATATGATTTTTAAATAATCCTATTAGAAGAACAGAGATACAAGGTTACATTTAATTCTGAGGGGTTTTTTTTACAAGGCAATCTAGCAGTGGAAGCACTTCCTCTCAAGCACTAGCAACACTAATTAAGGTAATAAAAGTATCAGTATTTCCTTTGTTTATGCAGTAGCATCATATTACTGTACTTTAGGAAGACTAAAGTAGTTTTGCAACAACCTATGATGCTTTAAACATATGCTTTTACTAAAAATAAACTATAGGCAATACCTGATGTGGAGAAGAATACTTCTTTTCATATGTCAGCCTATTGCCTTCAATAGACAATCGGAAACCTTTCCTTCTGATGCTGTCTTCTGATTCAGACTTGTGAAATTCATCTTCATCTTTTTCTTCTCCACCAGACTGTTCTTTCTGTTTCCTCTTTTTCCTTCTATTTCTCCTCTCTTTTGCACTCTTTGAGCTCAATTTTGATGCGTCTGAGGAACTTTCTGAGAGCCCCCCTGCTTCTCCTGCAGCACTGGGCTCCCTCGACTCTGCAGATGCTGTTACTGCTGCTGCTGACACCGCTGCTGCCTGCCATGATGCAGAAGGAATTTATGTCACTGAGAAAATCATGACATACTGTTTTTCTTTCTTTAATTTACTTATACATAATTTCTACTTTGTATGTCCCAGATCTTAACACTTTCTATAGGCTATCCTCTCCCTAGGTTTTTCTTCTAATTATTATTAATCAGTTGACCCAAGATATGTGTGGGTCATAGACTTCTCTCATCCTTCATAAATAAATTTTAAATGCAGAAGTCTATCAGACTGTGTTAATGACACTAGACTAGAAAAACACAGTGAATAACCTATACCTAGTTTTGCATATTCCTTCTTAATGGCTGTATCATTCACAATACCCTTCCTCAGTGAAGAATAGAAAACCTCTGAGCTAGCTCTGTCATTGAAAGACCAACAGTGTGCTTTATATTTAGTTTCAGAAAGCAGAAGTTGAATACCTCTAGTAAACTCACTTCCTTACAGTCCTGCATTTCTACACCTTAAACGATACCTGTGCTGCTTCTTGTTGCTTCTTCAGTTGCTCCAGCATCTGCTGAAATTCTGCCTCTTTCTGCTCTGCTTCTTCCATTGTTGCTTGATTTTGTTCTTCATAGGCCATGGCGACCACAGCCAGGATCAGGTTTATCAGATAGAAAGAGCCCAGAAAAATCACCAGAACAAAAAATATCATGTATGTCTTCCCAGCAGCACGAAGAGTCTGGAAATAATCATACATTTATAAGCAACTGTATGTTAACAGAAATTCTATTTTTCATACTGTTAAAATTCAGATAAGAAAATTGACTCTAGTCCTTTTACATCACTGATACAAACCTATTTGGTCTATTTTTCATTAAAAATTTCTCACCAATTGATAGAGGTTTTCCCAGAAGTCCTGAGTCATTAGCCGAAACAGTGACAAGAACGCCCAGCTGAAGGTGTCAAAACTTGTGTACCCGTAATTGGGGTTTCTGCCAGCTTTCACACAAGTATATCCTTCTGGGCACCGCCTACAAAGACAAATTGGACATTACCTATCTAGTCATTTTAATATTTATCATCTAGATGTTAGTGTACTCATTCATATGTGCAGCCAGAACTGCAAAATAACATGTTTTGCCAGGTTTCCTCATCAGGTATTGCTCTTCCTGTTACTTATCAACCAGGCAGGACCTATACTAACGCTAAATTACTCATTTATCATGTAAACATCCAGTTTATCTGACCAATCTGCTGAACTCTGATCAGGAACACAGACCCTAAGCCCAGTGTTAAAGCCTCAAGTGAAAGGAAATGGTCACTCAAAATAAGCCCCACTAGAAATGCCCACCTATGCAACATGGATCTAATTTCTACACAATGCAATAATATGATGAAATTCAGTCTTACCCAGCATCAGAGCTATTTCCACAAAGCAGAGCATCGTTTTGCCCTTCCAGAAAATAAAAATGACCTGTTTGAAAAGGAATTTTAAAAATTGTAAAATTCAAAATATAGCTAGTATCTCCAAAAGTTTTAAGGTGATTTCTGATCCAGTTTTAAACAAGCAGTGCTATTTTCTCAGTAGGAAATCAACTTTGGAGTAAATTACATTATTAATTTCATTAAGCACTATTGCTCACTGCACTCACTGTTAAAATGCCAAAATTTACTAAAAATTCTGTCAAATGCTTCTGGATGTGAATTCTCCCTTCTGTCTGATCACTGGACTAAATCATGCTGTGTGAAATAATGTATAGTAGTTTAACAGAATAATTACAATCCATCTGAAAAATTATTCTCTTGATTTCTTCAAAACTTTCTGATCAGTATTTCCAGGGGTTTCAGTTTGTTTCTCACAAGCACTTGTAATAGTTATCTAATATGTAAACCCTGCAAAAACCACCTAGCTGCCAGCAGCTCTGATGGTTATGGGTGTGCACACAGTGTAGTTTAGCACACTGACAGAATGAAGCCCACTGGCAGATGCCTAAATTTAACTCAGACATAATTACTGCAGCAGTCACAACTTCTTAAGTAAGATTTTAAGAGTACATGACAAAATAATTGAACACCTTAGTAAAATAAATCGGGTAAGTTCCACCAAATCACCCTGTAACCAACCACCCCATAGTCTGTACAGAATGCCATAGTTAAAGAACATTTTAGATGGTTTAAACAATGAAGACATTGACCTATCTCTTCTTATAAGAACAAAGAGATGAGCAAAACTTTGTGCTTATCAAGATTCATCTTGACTGTATCCTTGAGAACTGTTTTTCTTTTCCCCCTCAAAGCAGATACCTGCAGCCTTGATTGCTAAGGTCTTGATTTTTGGAAGAATTATCGCAGGAGTGGCTTCTCCTGTAATAACAATATCCCATTTGGTGACAGGCATGAGGATGTTTTTTTACACAGGGTCAGACCATGTGTCACATTTCTGATGGAAGCCAAAAGTATTGCCTCAGGCTGTCTGTAAGGACAGGGCAGGGACAATGGTGATGCTCCTCTGAGCACCTCCCTAGCTCAAACACTTCTGAATTGTAGCAGCTTCAGAATTAAGGTGTTATCTTTTTTGCTTCCTGAGCAGATTTAAACCCCATGCTGGATTTCTTTTCCATTTAACTTGTCCTGTTAGATTCCCTTAAAATGATCTCATTTGAAAATGGGTGCAGGTGAGTTCAAACTTGACTCTGCCTGTGCTGCCCAAGCCAGGCTACTACAGACACTAATGAATTCTGAGTCTGAGGATCTGAGGAGGTGTCACAAGCTGCTGTATTGGTTTGCTGCAAGAAGGGACACAGTACCTGGGCCAGCTGCATCACTCCATCCTGTGAGCAAATTTCACCATTTGGAAAAATGAGCCTTTAAACTGTATGTAGACCTTGTTCTGACACTTCACAGAGGACTCATTTTCAGTGTCTAATGATGTATCTGCATCTCAGAGGGAACAGTCTCCTGTGCTGTGCCAATTGCATAGCCCTGTGTGTGGCTGCTGTCACTCTGGGCTGGTGTGCATTGCAGAGCCGCTCTGTGCTGAAACATGGCTGTAAACAGAAAGCTGACAGGATGCTGGCCACAGCTGACCCTTAGGAAGCAAATCTTATTCTGCCTTATGTCAGCTAATCATGATTAAAACATGCTGGAACACAACAGCTTGTTGGGAAGGATTCAAACTTGCCTTGATGTGGTTTACATGGAGCAGTCAGTCCTGATCAGCACCGCACCAGCTGAGCTGAACTGCAACAACAGGTCTGCATTCAGGTTCTGTGCTTCAGACAAGATGTGTCCTGCAAGGGCGCTGTACTTGCCAGCTCCACAGAAAATAGAGCCACACAGGCTTTCTCTGAGTGCACTGATACACTTGGGCAAGTGCTCAAAATATCATCATGATAGGAAAATTTTTATAACACAGAAGCTGAGCAGTATAAGCATTTACCCTTATCTAGATGCAAAATTTTGGGTTGTGTTTTACCGAAGTGAAGTGAAAAAATCCCTCATGCCTTTTTCTGCATAGTATACACAACTAATGGCATAATAACTTCCATAATTCTTACAAAAGACACTGTCATTGCACTGCTCTGAGCTGCAGGTAAGGAACTGCTTATTGCCCTGTGAAGCAGCTGGGTTTTGTATCATGTCTTGTATCATGCAAAAAGAGAGCAGGAAGCTGTGAGAAGATAATTTTTCTCTTTGAAACTGCTGGTAAGCAAGGACAACCTTGTTAAATTCATAATAAGAGTTGTAATTTAATTTTAAATTTCACAATACATATGAAATTCTGTAAATATACCAAAGACTCATGTAGCCATTCAATAAAGTACTTCCTGGAACCAATTCAATTGAGCTTTATTTTCAGGGGGCTTCAGGTCTTCTTTAAATCAAATGAAATCAGAACTTGAGTTTATAAATTCTTTGTCAAAAAGTCAGGAAATTAAGTTTGGTCTTGAAGTCTAGGTCTTCATTGGGAGACTGGTTAGACTGCCATATCTCATGGCATGGGATCTCCATGAATTCACATGTTCAAGTAAATTGAGTTTCACAAAAAGATTGGTTTAAGAAATTCAGGTGGAAATCCATCATAGTCATTGATTAGCTGTGTGATCACAGTTAGCAGCTGTCTCACTTCTATTCAAAATTTGTCTGGCTTTGACTTGCAGCTACTGAACCTGTTATATCTCTGCCAGCTAGATCAAAGATATGTCTATGATGAAAATTCTGTTCCCCATGGATTTTTTTTTTAACTGTGATCAAATCACCCCTTAAACCTTCCCTTTGATATGCTAAGTAGGCTGAGCTCCTGGTCTATCTTGGTATAAAGCATGTTTTCCAACCCTTTAATCATTCTGTTCTTTTTTGAACTTCCTCCATTTTTTCAACTTTCTATCTAAATTGAACTTTATATAGTATTCCAGTAGCAACTGCAGTAATGCTAAATACAGGGGTAATTCTGTCTTCATGGTCAATAACTTATTTATGTGAACAGGATATTATTTAGCTTTTTGGCTGCAGAGTTTGCACCTTAATTAGTCAGTCCTGGCTGTCCCAGAGTGCCTTAGGTGCCTCAGCCTCTATATTGTTAAGGACTTTGCAATTGCACTTCTATATCCTGCCTTTCAGTTTCCCTGCTGCCTTACACACAAGCTGCTGTGGCAGTGCTTTCCAGAGCCTCTGTGGCACTATTTTTCCTGTGTCCTCATGTTGTTCTTCATGTCACTTTTATTCTCATGACATTACACTTGCACACACAGCAGGTGCTCACAGGAAGCAGTGGTCTCTGGTGTGAGAGTCTCCTCTCTTTCTCCTCCTTTTTCCTATTTTTTGCTTGTGGCTTTTGGTTTGTATTAAGTGACCTAATAACATGCATGTACAAGCTTAAAAACTACCCAGCCATGCAGCACCCACTCTGATCAAAGGGCACTCCAATTAGTGCTAACAGCACTGTAAGAAGGAGCAAGCTGTAGGGAATTTGAGGAGATGCTAATGAAAATCACAGAGATGCTGTGGGAGAAGTTTTGTGATCACTGCTGCACTGGAAAGGATACCCCCAAGAGAGGAGACTCACCTGGAGACCCCACAACTTCTCTTTGCAGCTGGTCACTGTGATCTCTTCTCCTTTTCTATCTCTCTCTCCCCTTTAGTTCTTAATTTACTCCAAAAGTAACTTTCACCACTAGAGATGATGTATGGGATCATCTACAGTCTCTGTGCAAACCTCTCTCAGCATGAACTGAGGCCATTGATTTGTAGGATAGGTTTGTCCCCTCACATTTAACTGTACTGGAATGCATTTCTTTATCCACTCTCAGTTTGCCAGACTGCTCTGTATCAGCAAAACTGGTTGAAAAGTCGTACTTTGGGAAATTATCAAAGTGGAAAGATGCATTAGAACAGTGTCTGAAGAACTTTGTCTCAGGTTGCTGCTATTCGGAGTTTTAAATAATCCAGATGATGGAAGAACATTTATCAAATTTGGAAATGACACTGATCTGATAAGGATGGTGGTAAGTCTGAGGAAACAGTTAAATTTTGAAAGGTCCAGGCCAGCTGGAGAGACGGTCTGAAAAAACAGGGTGCTGTTCAGGCTGGAACAATAAACTGTGCAAATGAAAAGTGAAAACTCAATGAGGTAGAAGTCTAAAAGATTCAGGAGCAGGTAGATAAAGGCCAAACAATATCACAATTGCAGACAACAGCAATCTATCTAGGATTTATAAAATAGATGTCACTGCCACTTTTTTCCTACTCATTACATCTTAGTGGAGTAGAAAGGCCTATATGCAGTGGGTACTGCACTTTAAGAAGTATGCTTATGAAAAAGAAAGGATTCAGATGACAGATCAACATCTGGAAAATACATTGTAGGAGAAAATGGTTAATGACCTGTGTTGTTTAGTGTATAAGACAACTGAAAGAGGACAGAACAGGGTATGAAAACACAAGAGTATTCCCTAAAGACTTCAGAAACTGTGATTAATGATAGAGAATTTTTTTTTTTGGATGACTGTGTTGCAGTTTATAAGATCAATAAGCACTAATTTTAGCAGAAAAATCTGTTAGACTTCAACCTCCTTCCATAAAAATAATAATAACAATAATAACAACAACAACAATAATAATAATAAAGCACAAGAATAAATGGAAGGTGAAAATACTGAGGACTTCATCAGTGGACTTCTCACTGCATATCAGAAGTCTCTGATATCTGCCAGAAAGGGCACAGCATGCTGCTGCTCACCTTGCTTTGGATAACAGAATGGAAAATGTTTGACTATTAAGTAGTTTTAAGACTCCTTTCTGTCTCAGGGAGATCTGAATTTGGCAGATGGAACTGAGAGAAAGAGGTATACCAAGCAGCAAGACCATGTTCCTTGTTCCCTCTTCCATGCAGGCCTTTAGAGCAGACGTATGAGAGAGAAAATATTTCTCCTGTTCTGTCTTAACGAAATGTATTGTCCCTTGTCCTCCTTCCTTCTAAGAACTGGGTAAGCCACAAACCACTTCAGTGAGAATTCTGCAGACAATACTTACTTTCATCTTCAATGTATCCCTTCCAGTCAAATGGAGTCACTGTTGAATTAACCAATGTACCATTTTCACCTATGGTGCTGTTTAGCTGGGAAGTAATATTTGTTTCCAAAGTAAAATTTTCTGGAGGCCACTGCAGGCATTTATTCCTCAGGTTGCCCATGAACAGCTGCAGCCCTATCAGTGCAAATACACTCAGACAAAACACAGTCAGGATCATCACATCTGAGAGCTTCTTCACAGACTGAATCAGGGCTCCTACAATAGTCTTCAGGCCTGCAAATTGAAAGGAGTTTTTATTCTGATGTTGGAAGCTTTTTCAAAGCAGAAAAATGACAGTGTCTCCCAGTAAAGTTATAAATTTCATGCAGAAGCCCAAATAAATGACTGTAATGTCTGTGAAACAACATTTTTGTGAAGAGCTTTTTCACTTGTGAAAATGAATAAATAGCTGAAATTTATGTCCACTTGAAACTGTGAATGGAATGACTTGCATATATTTCAAAACAACTTGTTTTAATGATAAAACAAGCAACTATTTTTTATTCATGCTGTACACTGATTTCACATAAACATCTTCTTTCTTTTCATTTGTCAATACATCTTGTTCCAAACCTTTACTACTATCAGTTTTATAACATACTAGGTTTAGAAGACAGTAGTAAAAAGCCTGTTCAGCAATAAATAGGATTTAAATTTAATGCTATAAAACTGGAAATGGTTTGGAAAATTGTAGTGTTTAAGATAATAAATCCCCCATGCAACACCCATGCTATTATTATCTTATTCCTTCATCTTCTTAGTAAGTCAACAGTTTTCTCAAACAGTTTTATTTTTTAGACACAAATATTCACAACAAATACCACATAACATCATGTAGGTAGGATACACATGGGTAAGAAAACTCCAGGGTTACTAATATTCATTGGATGTGGAGAAGAAAGCTTGACGTCATACGATGCAAACCACACACACTGTGTACTGCAATGTCTCATGCAAGAATCTGTTAAACTCAAAGGCTGATTTCAAAAGGAAAGTGCTCATTTTCAAAAGCAATGAATCAGAGATTTCAGTGAATTCTGATACCTTCTGATTCCTGCTTTTTTTGTGGAAAGAATTAAGACTTATATTTAAAAAATATGAATTCTGTTTCAGTGAATTAAAGTCAGCCTCAGTGTTTAACCTCGCTCTCACCTGGAATGACTGATATTGTTTTCAAAGCTCGGAGAACTCTGAATGTTCTCAACGCTGAGACATTGCCCAGGTCCACAAACTCTGTCACATATCTGTAATAGGGGAGTTCACACACAAACACAATGACAGGATAAAAAGGAACAGTTGGGAGGTAAAAGGGGCCTAACACCTTACACCAGTTACTTCTTACCTGGAATTACAGAAATAGTTTTCAAAGCTCTCAATACTCTGAAAGTTCGAAGAGCTGAAAGATTGCCTAGGTTTACAAATTCTGTTACATACCTGTAGGATTAAATCACAGTTATTCAGAATTTAGGCAAAGTTTATGCTACTTACTTGGGTCTTTCATCAAGACCGCTTTGGTGTTTTTAGCAAAAACTTAAATAGCAACAGTCAGAGGTTTACCTTTCACTGCAGTTTGCCTTGCATTAATATACTTTCAGAGCCTTCAGCTAAATTAAATGTCTCTGAAGTGAATCGCACTGATTTTACTTTGAAAGCCTAAAATTTATCTAGACTAGATTGGTAAGTTTGGAGAATGAAGTCAAAGGGAAGCTCCTTTTCTGCTCAGAAAAAAAATAAAAAAAAGCAGGACATGAAATTAGCCTCTCTAATACTAGCTGTACTAATGGCTTCTGCAGTATTTGTGTTTACATTAAAATATACATTTTTGAAAGTGAAAATTGCTTTAGACAAAAGTAAGTCCATAAAAGAATTTCCATTTAACAAAATTGGTATGTATCGATACTAATTTCATGCCCTTTTTGCCCTTCTTTTTCCAAGAAAAAGCAAAAAACAAGAACTTACGCAAAGGTGATGACAGTGAAATCAAGCCAGTTCCATGGATCTCGAAGAAAAGTAAAATCTTCTAAGCAAAAGCCTCTTGCAATGATTTTTATTAATGACTCAAATGTGTAAATGCCAGTGAACGTATACCTGAAAAATATAGGAAAATGTAATCAAAATAAGTAGCAATATTTTACATTGGTATTCTGACAGAAATATGATGATCAAATGAAAGGGTTTTTTATTTCACAACTGAAGAAGAAATACAGTAAATAAGCAATTTCTTATAAAATGCATTATATTAATCAGTGATGCTCGTGTATTTGCATGCATTAGTTATGCTGTTGAAGTACAGCAATCCTGATCTTGTACATAGATAAAAATAAATAAATCCATCAAATAAATAACATATTAAAATTTAGAGGTGACATTCAGTTTAAAACTATACCGTACTAGGTCCTTTAAGCAAGAAATCCGTGCATGTAATTTATTGCATACTGTCACTAACATGTAAAACACCTGGTACTGGCTCTAAAGAGGGACAGATGCAAGTGTGCACTGAATTCTCATAATACTTTTACCTGTATGCTATGAACATATAGGTGTCCATGGCTCTGCTACTAATGCAGGGTAAGGAAGGGTAAAAACATTGGGTAGGTGCTAAACCATGGAGAAAACTATTGGAAACTCAGTAGAATACTATCTGTAAACTTTTTCATGGTTTTTCTACCCTATTGTTCTACTAGAATGAGATTCTAATAATTGTTCAACATTTCTGCTTAGTTCAGGGAGGAAATAATCACAGTGCCTCATGATAGGTCCTGCTAGCACATCTTGCACTGCATGGTAACTTCTAGAGGAACAGACAAAGTTATATTGAAATCACGTGCAACTTACTCTACATTCTTTGTCCAGTCTGGAGGGTTACTCATGGTCATAAATACGCAGTTGGTCAAAATAGTGCACATGATAAGCATGCTGAATAATGTAGGTACAGTTAAGGAAAAAACAGTAGCTATTCACACAATATCACATCAGTCATGGCTCAAGTACAGTAAAATATTGCCACACACAAAACTTTTAGACTTTGGTAAACATTGACATACACTTTGCTTAACCTCATATTTTTCACTTTAGGACATTAGACTTTAATACTGGTCTTGATTTGTTGACACTCTGATGTTGCTTTGCTGGTATCCTCATGTTTTGTTTTCAGCTGGTACTGAAAGGAGATGGCTCTCACACCCTGGGAGGTAACATGAGTAATCAACAGCCAAAACCAAAAGAATTCGCAGGAGTATACAGTTTGCCTTAAGCACCTGACATAACTGAATAAATGCTAGTTTTTCACTTCTATAGGCTTGGTATTAAAATAAAGAGCTGGCATATGCAAGGGAAAAAATGTTTCTACTATTTTACCCAGATCCAGAGATGAGCTGTCAGTGCCACTCCAGTACCCAGCACAGCCAGTCTGTTGAAAACACAGAATCAAACATAGAATACTGTTTTTAATTGCTGAAGTGAGTGCATTCCATGTTTCCCTAACACCAGCTTAATAGTACGTTTCAATCAGTGAAACAGAAGTCCATAGAGAGGTCACAGATTAATGTGAACAGTGTTCTAGTATTTCTTTTTGTCTCTCTCAAAACCCAGCAAAAGCAGCGTATCTGTTTCTACTAACGTTACAATTTGAAAAATGCTTCAATAGTTGCAGCAATTGCTTGAAAAGCACAGAAAACTGCTGAAGATTAGAATGAAATTAATTTTTATTTGATGTTCCAGCAAGGTACATTTAAGTACTCTGGGACTATGAAATCCAGACTGACCGTTCAGAGGGGCTGGTTCTAGGGAGGTGGGACAATCTACTGGGGTTTCATGATATTCAGTACAATGTTCTTTGTCCACTAGATCACTGTATTTTCAGATGATGCACTTCTTCCATTTTTGTGGCAACAACCTCAATTCAAACATTTGGAAATACTGAAGTAACCAAACCAGATGAAAGCCTGACTCAAAATAGCCACATGATGGCAGCAAAAAATAAGAGCTGCTACACATGTCTATCAAATGGTTAACTTATTTTCCCTCTGGTCATCTCTCTAAATTATGTATTCCTTAAAGCACTTCCATCACCATAACCAGCAAAGAAAATAGCTTAAACTAAAAAAAGGTTTTTACAGCTAAACTTGTGCCTGAGACCCAGGATTT
>VYXD01002330.1:54786-84474 GCA_013397195.1 Hylia prasina
TTTTTTTAATCAAGTAGATAGCATTTCGTTGTTTTGGGCATATTTTTATACCATTGACAAAAATAAAATGAAAAAAAAAATCAACCACCACCACGAAACCAAAACCAAGAACCTAACCCTTCACTCTGGGTGACAGAGCAATAAGAGAAGTAGCACCACGATCTAAACGTCTCAGAAAATTGCTGCAAGCATTAAGATCTTTGCTTACAGCAGCTGAAAATTCAAGTTTTAGCATACCTTTTCAATAAATACCCAAATCACAGGGAAGGAATTAGCTGTCTTATTCCCACAGACAGGTGTGTGCCCTTTGCCTAAATGCCTGATCCAGCAGTGGATATTTTGGTATATTTCAGTCACTTAATTAGTTTTGAAGATCATGTTGCCATACAAGCTTTGTAGAGTAAAAATCGTTCAGTTCCTCAGAATAAATTATTAGAATGCCTTACAGTGTTTGTCATCACAGTCCACAGACAGGTCTAAAGAGCCTGTTTTAACATAATTAGGAAATTCCTTTGAATATAGAGCATCCATTTTTAATCCAAGTTGGAGATGCCTAGCTGAACTTTCAGTCATCTCATGAAGGAGTTAGAGAAGTGCAATGTGCTCTTAGGAGAGCTGAGGTTTTACCCCTGTGCAGTGTGTTGTGTGCTCTCAGCTCAGTATCATGGTACCATTTGTAATAAGGGCCACAGGTAGGTCCTTGCACATTTCTCACTCTTTACAAAACCTGGCACATCTGGGAGCCAAAAGCCACCAACGTACTGTTCACTCTGAAGGGGAGCAGATGCTCCTTAAGGGCTAAAATACTTAGAAATATACCCTGGCCATTTCTCTTATGGGAATCTCAAAGGGAACTGACACATTCAATGCCTGTGCAGCTCTTCTGTCCTCCCCCACCTTTTGAGTAATTGATTCAGAAGCTCAATATTCCCTTAATTTACTATTTTATGTCCTATAACAATTCAACTATACACGTAGGCAAAACAAAATTGGATCTATGATGACTTCTTCACGGAAATGAAGAAAGAAAATGCCTTTTTCATTCTCTGCCCATATAGGCATGCAGAGGCACCACACAGCCTCAAGCTAATCAATTACAGGAGCAGCTGAAGTCTCTTATCGCCTGCATGGATTGGTGGAAGATGAAACAATCGGGAAAAAACCAAACATTGCCAACTGGTTTCACAGATACCTTCTGGCAGTCAGGCCACACTGAGGAATACATAATTTAAGCTTCCAGAGCCTTGCACAGGAGCACTGACACATTTTCTCTAGAGCACCTCCCCAATTCTTTCTAACAGAAATCTCTAATACTCTGCAGCTGCAGCCACTGCCACCTCCCCTTTTTGACTGCTCAACACTCTACTTATTCTCACCTTTTCATTCTTTCCTATTGCCAAAGGCTGCCCATCTCCCATCACTCTTGTGCTGCCTCGTCAGTTCCATGTTCTACCTTAAGTCGAGTCAGGCAGGCAAAAGGGAAAAAAAAAAAAAAGCAGACTACCAGGAGATGACTCAGCAGAGAGAAACTCATGCTGTTACCAGTTTCTGTATCTGATATTACAGTAGGTAATGGCAGTGAGAATAATTGCAGGGAAAGTCTGTGAGCACTGGAAAGAGACACACTCTGTTTCTCTGCAGGGCAGCAACATCTGCTCACGTGTCTGGGCACATGTAATCAGAGCACCCGATACAGAGGTTCAGAGAATTTGGAGGACAGACAGATGAAGGTTTTCCAGGCAATGTGCCAGTTTCATTGTGCTCAGCACTTGTCTTTCACATTGAAAGTGAAAAGCACATTTCTGTTACAAAGGCCAAAATACCAAACACCTGCCACAAAATGTGGAGGAAATAGAGTTTATCTACAAAAGTCAGAGGATTATTAAAAATAATAATCAATTTTACCCCTCATCTTTTTTGTATAGGAAGCTAACCTTGTATAAGCAGCTGAGATTTGAACTGTAAAAAGGAATATATTTAATGGTTCTTAGTTAAAACACTTTCATATTTGCAGTGTTTGTACTATAATGAATAATATTTAAAAAAATAGATAATTACAGAACCTGCACATCTATTCTGATGCTTTAGATTAAAAAACAATTCTATGCCTATATCTAAAATAAAAATAACTCCTGCAATAGTTAGCTGGTTGTAAAAAGAAACCAGTCCATAAACTGAAGGAAAACCTTTTCATATAATAAAGTTAAATTACACAGTTCATAGATGGAAGAAAAATACTGAAATTACATATTGTCTATTGGAATTTCTTTTGTTCTTACTGTTGTCAAGACCAGCTGGATGCTCTTTGAAGACAATTAGGAGAAATTAAAACCAAGATCAAACTCAGTAACCAATATGTCAGTGAAAAACATTACCCACAACTCAGCCAGATGCAGTGTTGGAAGGTATTGTAAACCAGCGTCATGTGAATGGATGAGCATTCATAGGAGGCTGCAATCTAACAGTATTTGGCTGTGTTTTCTCACCATCACCACCACTGTGTCTACAGGTCTCTGTCAGCTCCCTTAGCTACTGTCCCCAAATGCTCCCTATCTCCCCTCCAGCCTGACACCTTCCCCTTCTCTCACTGCTTTAACTTCCCAGGAGCTCAGAGTAAAAGGTATTCTCAGCCAGCAACCATCAGCCTTGTTTCTTACTTTTTCCAAAGACCTAGAAAATTCTGCCAGCAGTTTCTCTTAATAGGACTTCTGCCTTTCACTACTTGTTCAATGTTAAAAGTCTTACTGTCACACTGAGATTTTCATTTGATAACTACATTTCCCAGTCCTGAGGTTCTACAAAAAACCCAACTGCACCAAAGCCTCACCCACTAGAAATTCCCATCAACCTGTTATGACCATGAGGCAGCAATCCCCCATGTCAGTCTAAAACTTTTCCTTGTGCACCATCCCATCAGCTATGGTCCCCCAATCTGCCCACCATCTGCATGTACAGATGCTTTGCAAACCGCCTGCAGGAATGCTGCTTATGCTTTCTGGCAATGGAGTAGATTTGGCAGAGGCCTATGGTGCAACTGGGCGGGTTTGGGAATGTGAGAATCAGCATGCAGGAGCCAGGCTTCCAGGCACACTGCTGCAGCAGACTGGAAAGCTGATCTTGAGGATAGCCCCAGAAGGACCCTGAACCTTTATTTATGATGAAATCATTATATGTTTTCTTAATTTCATTTTGAACAGCAACTGAAAAAGGATATGAATGTACCAAAATTTTAATAGCTATTTTTCTAAGAGGGTTGAAGGGTGTTAAAATGTACAGGGCAGAGGTGGCACTGAATCGGAAGATTGCCTTCCCTTTATTCAATACTATAAAGGTCTGAAAAAGAGAAAGAGAAGACATTTTATCAGTATTTATTCATTACAGATTCTATTTTAAAAACTGTTACAAGTAAGCAATCACCAAAATTGTAACTTTTTAAACAGCTAATACACAAAAACCATGAGTAATTTTTCAAATAAAAATGATTTCTGGTACTTACCTGATGAATCTGACATAGGAGAATGCAATTAATTCAATTCATTAACGTTTTTATTTTACTTCTTCATTAAACAAACTCAATAAAGTAATATTCCTTCTCATGTGTTTCTTGTAAATAAAGATGCATAAATTATTACCTGAAATTATAATTTTATTTATGTTTTCCCCCAGAAAATTCTCCCTGTTTGAAACAGCACAAGCAGGGTGTAGTGGTGCATTCCCCCCACTCCTTTCCACCCTACCTGGGGACTTTATTGATATATTAGTCTTACTAACTAGAAATCCTTCTGGAAATGGATTTAATAGACTATCCACTTGTTTAATTTTGGGGATTTTGTGCTAAGGAGTGAGGAAAATAGCAGTAACATATTTAGGTAGGTCTCTGAGGTCTGGACATCTGAATATACCTTACTGGAGGAGAGCAAGAGTCAATCCCAAATGATCCTCCTTCACAGTTGTGGTTTCCAGGTGTGAAACTTTCCCAGAAAATACATACTTATAAACTTTAACTTTTAATATCTATGGAGTTAATCAAATTTAGAGAAACTTGCAGGCATGCGAGCCTCACTTCAGAGAATTGTAAAAGACTCTGTAGGTTAAATATCTCAAATCCATGAGCCAAAGATAAACAGCAGGACCACAAACCCTGCAAGCAGCAATTTGCTTCCACTGCAGACCATGATGGCTGCACCTGCCCTAACATTACAGCACAGAAAATGTGAACTGTTGGGTTCTTTTGCGCCACTAAGGTGCTCTTCAACTGCAAGATCAATCAGAAAAGAATGAACAACAGAAGGAAGGAATGAAGGTTCAGTAACTCAGAAGATATCTGCATCCAGTGGAAGGGACAAAGCAAGAATCAGAACCTAAATTCAAATGAAACTAAAGGGAAATGTCTAAAATTGCTTTTTTCCTTTTTTTTTTTCCCCCCATTGTCAGTTTTATATTTTGCACATAAGCTATGAGAAAGCTCCCTGATTTTTGTTAAGTTGCTGAAGAAATGGCTTGATGGCTTCAAGACTGTAAGCAGTCTACTATATGACTATTTCCAGTAAGGCTGGTAGGCAGGGAAAATATGCCAAGGAGGTTCAAGAAGGCCAATGCTTCAGTCTGCTGAGATTTGGAAAGTTTAGACTGTATGGACTGTGAAGCATAGATATGAATGTCTGGAAACATACAGGAAGTGGAGAGAGATGTGGAGATGGGGTTTACTGAAGGCAGAGAAGCAAGGATTATCTGTGAGGAAAAGCTGCTCCACTCCCAGCGGCTTCTTCCCTGAGCTGTCCCTCTGTCACAGCTCTACACAGAACACCTTCTCCTACAAACCAAACCCCTTATGAATAAGAGACACTACCAGGCAGACTTTACACTGTCTTGAGTACAAACTCAAGATGTGTAGGAATGTATAAGATATGTATATGACTTCCCACTTCTGCACAGAAATGGAGGAACTACATGTGAAGCTGAGGACAGCCTGAGCTAATGTTTCCAAATTGCACATCCAGTTCAGGCGTACAGGTAGCAGCCTGCAGATGACCTGACCTTACATGAAGCTTTCATTTCAACTACTGAAGCAACCAACCAGATGAATGACTTTTTGGCACAATGTTTTAAAGCCTCACACCCCAAGGGGAAGGTGAATTCCTCTGCCAGGTCTGTCCCCAGCCCCCAGGACTCACATATCAGATGCCTCCAACGCATGCTCTTTTTGTAGTTATGAGGTAGTTGACAAAATGCATTAAAAATCACACTTCCTACTAACTCTGTATCTAAGACTGACTACTGCACCTTCATTTAGTCAACCTACATTTTTTAAAAAATCTTTGAACACAAGCATATTAAACATACATCTATTTTCATATGCCTTATGGAAAATAACAGCATGCTGGCACAGTTCCAGTTTCAGTTGGAAGCTGCTGCTATTTTAGCTGTTCTACTTTCTGCTGCCCTGCATAAGCAGAACCAACACGACATAAATTCCCTACCTCAGTTTTAATTTTTCACTCAAAGCATCTTTGTGACTTGAGCTTTCAGAATGACTTTGTTGGTCCTCTAACTTCTAGCCTTAAACATGAATTAAAACTGTACCTTATTCCTGAAGGAGAATTTTCATTAAAAAGTGCAGGTAAGAGCTGATATGCAAGCCCTGTGTAAGCTCCCTGCTATATCTCACTCCACTCTCAACCCAGATGCAAGCCAATGTGTAGGCAGTGTGGATGAACATGAAGTATTGTACCCAAAGCTGTCAGGACAAAGTAGACATATACTAAGAAAAACTAGATAAATTCCAAACAAATTGTAAGATTAATGCTTGTATATGAAAGATTATGTATAAATTTCAGGCCTTATGTTTTATTCATTTTTATAAAGGCATAAGACCTACTCACAGTCAAAGTATTTGAGTGTGAATATAAATTTAGAGTTCCCTGAAAGGAAGTCCCTGATTTGCTGCTTTTTGCATCTGTAACCTAAAACCCAATCCATCTTCTGCTATATTTGAAATAAAGCCAGAAACTGAATTCTTAGCAGGGCAAAGGAGGCGGAGGAGTGTTTTGAGAAGATGTAGCTAAGAGAGAAGAGTCAACACTGAATAAAGATATGGTCTCTGAGAACCTCTTGGGATAAAGAGTTCCCAAAACCTTATTTCTCCTCTCCTTCCTCCTACTTAGCTTTAAATGTAGTTTCTGGAAGGCTAGATTTAGCACACTGTGTGCTACCCCATTGCATTTCCCCCTTCTGAAAGACAGGAGCACATACAACATTGAGCTGGGTCCTCAGCTTCTCTAGAAAACGTCCCTCAGCAGCTAGAACAGGAGACTCATGGCATGTGAGAAGTTCCCATTTGTTGGGTTTGTGGTTATCTTTTGAAACAATGTTTTCTGGTAAGTCATTATCTTTTTTGCTTTGCTAGAAGTTTTCACTTAAAAATTATTGCACAACTACGCAAATATCCAAAATGGCTAGTTAATTCACCTTTGCTGGTGTAATAAATTGAAGCAATTTTACAGAATATTTTTGGGTTTTTTGCAACCCAAGACACATCTGGGAAACCCAGGAGTTAGTGATTTGATCAGACTAGGGACTGATATCATCGAGTGGCAGGAGAAAAGGAGGCAACTTTGCTGACAGACATCATTCAGATCCTTTGGTAAGAGGCAGGGCATGGAGTGGCAATAAAAAATGTTATATCTGTCATAGCAGGAGGAAAGTGAAGTTTTTTACCCACTTAGTTCCACCTATTCTCTCTCCTCTTTAGTGTAGCAGCCTAGGTTCACAGGAAAAGAGCCAGTCCTTAAAGTATGAAACCAAGTGGACCAGATTTGGATTCGTGCCCACAGGTCAGGATCTTAGAGGATTCCAGCTGATCTTTCATCTACAGACAGTGAAGTGAATATCACTGATCCTTTGTGATGGCAGCTCGAGCATGAACAGGCAGGCAGTATTATAGTGGGAACACACAGATTTGCACTTACACAGAAGCAGAACACAAAACATGAGTGAACTTCCTGTTCACTTTTAATCAATTTTGGATTAAAAAAGAAAAATGTGCATTGCACCCCTTAAGGATGCTAAACTTCACAGTTCTAAAGACCAGCATAATTGGCCACCACAGTCAGCAGCATTTCAGTATAGCAAATTCATAAGCATAGGAGAACATTATTCTATTCTTTTACAATAGAATAATTATATTTCAAGGGTACAGTTGCTGGCTTTCAGGCTATCTGCGATACCAGGGAGAAACGTAACATCTCTAATGATTGTGCAGCAGTTGTCACACTGTCACATTGGAGAGGGTGTGCTGATGGATTTCTTGGCTTTACAAGGTGGAATTCAGAGGGGGGTAAAGAAGAAGCTGAAATGTTAAACATTACAGAGATAAATACATTGAGCATTCCTATGTGTCTTCCTAGAGATGTTCACTTCTGCTTCAAGCTTTTCTCAAATTATTTCTCCTTCTGAGACTTGCAGGAGCATCAGCTGTTGCCAATATTTTCAAAACACAAATGAAGCAACACATAAGTATTTCCAGAATTCACATACAGCTAGATAATAAAATCTAGAAATTAGACATTTTAAAGTAAAATTACAGGTGAAAAATTGAAATAGGTGTTGATTTTCTGTTAGGAACATATGTTTTCCTCTTACTGAAGGAAGAAAAAACAGAGAGAAACATTTGAGAAATTTTTCCCTTGTCTGAGACTGACAGGGCTGTTTCTATTTCTGTCCTGTAGAAGATTAAAGCACGTGCATAAAGAGAATATGCGGATTTCAGCAGAAAGAAGAGAATCCCAGAAGGTATGTGTTTGGACCATACATATTTAGAGTACAAATAAAAAGATTCCTCCTTTCAAGTAGTACAGAAACTTGACTGAATATNAATTCACATACAGCTAGATAATAAAATCTAGAAATTAGACATTTTAAAGTAAAATTACAGGTGAAAAATTGAAATAGGTGTTGATTTTCTGTTAGGAACATATGTTTTCCTCTTACTGAAGGAAGAAAAAACAGAGAGAAACATTTGAGAAATTTTTCCCTTGTCTGAGACTGACAGGGCTGTTTCTATTTCTGTCCTGTAGAAGATTNTGTTTTAGACTGACAGGCCTGTTTCTATTTCTGTCCTGTAGAAGATTAAAGCACGTGCATAGAGAGAATATGCGGATTTCAGCAGAAAGAAGAGAATCCCAGAAGGTATGTGTTTGGACCATACATATTTAGACTGCAAATAAAAAGATTCTTCCTTTCAAGTAGTACAGAAACTTGACTGAATATGTTCAGCTGGTTTCTATTTCTTGCAACTCTATCACCAGACCTGGATGATTTTGTAAGTTTTCAGCAGCCTTTGTGAAGGGACTGAAAGGGTGTTCCATTCCCAAGGGCTTGAGAGNCAAAAAACAGAGAGAATTGAAGCATTTGAGAAATTTTTGCCTTGTTTTAGACTGACAGGCCTGTTTCTATTTCTGTCCTGTAGAAGATTAAAGCACGTGCATAGAGAGAATATGCGGATTTCAGCAGAAAGAAGAGAATCCCAGAAGGTATGTGTTTGGACCATACATATTTAGACTGCAAATAAAAAGATTCTTCCTTTCAAGTAGTACAGAAACTTGACTGAATATGTTCAGCTGGTTTCTATTTCTTGCAACTCTATCACCAGACCTGGATGATTTTGTAAGTTTTCAGCAGCCTTTGTGAAGGGACTGAAAGGGTGTTCCATTCCCAAGGGCTTGAGAGGTATATCTGTCATAGGGCATACCTATCATGTATCAGTTTTCACTGCCAGACACATAAAGACAGACTGATTTGGCTATAAAGGTCCAGGATGAGCTGTGGGCAGGTAGGGATAAAATTATATGGAATACTGTATCATAAAGAGACACAATTAGCACAGAACTCTACAAGGCCTGCTTTTATAGAAATACATCTTTTATCTTTGTAAAAGTAGAGCTGTGATTTAAAGATAAATCTTCATATGCTGTGAATGGCAGATAAAGGCTCTTTCAGAGGCACCAGATAATAGAGATAAAAAATATTGCTCTTTCACACAGTATTTTCTCGCTTGTCAAAAGAGGACTCATAAATCACATGAAATTTAACAAGCTGAGACACTTAGAACACAGTAGTTTGTGAAGTCAAAATAACTCCTATCTTAATATTGACAGTTTTTACAATCATAGAGTCCAGTAATTAGAGTATCACCCAATCTAGCTACAGATACAAAGCATGAAATTTTTCTGCTGCTTATAGGCTATGCAACAGGATTATTCTGAAATGATTCCAGGCCTGTCCAAGGCCAGTTTCACTAAAACTTTAAAATCAGTTTTACACTCTTTCTGTTCAATTTACTGCTTTTCTGTTTGTTTCCCTATCGATTCCCGAAATTTCCTCAGCATTTGCTATCAAAGCAGATTTCTATGAACAATATGTTCTATGCATCAGTTCATGCTGTCAGTTTTAAATCTGAAGAACCTTAGAGAATTTTGGTGCAGCCAGTATGAATGTATGTTCATTTTTAAGAAGTTCACAAAGTACACACATATTAGACATCCACATGTCTATATAGGTATTACATATTGCTTTTATATCACATATTATGCTTCAGCTTTCATACAAATGTTCCTTTGATATAAAGTTGGTTATATCAAATAAATAAAATTTGAGGTAAATTGAAAGAAAAGGGTGAAAAGATGATAACCTTTAAGGCAAATGGTTTCTGGCTGCAAACTAACATACTGAAGTAACAAGCCATATGATCCACTCCAAGAAAATGAAACGAGCAAGATAAGGCACTCCATATGGCATATGACACTGGCATATGAACAGGATTGTTATTAGACTCACTTTTTTATTGATGTAATATGGGTCCATGTCTTCCAAGGGCTCAGACACCATTCCTGGAGGTATGTCACCATATATAAAGGGGAGTGTTTTTCCTGCCTCCAAATCACTGTTTGGTTTTGGCCCATTTTCATCATCGTCTTTACGCTCTTGTTTAGGATTCTTGGCTTTTTCTGCAGCAATGCGCTGTTCAATAGCTGCAAGAGACTCTCTAGTGAAGTATTGGAAGCTGTCTGGTCCTGGTGGTACAAGCACTGACTGCTCCATCTTTTCATCCTGCACATTTTAATTACCATTTACTCTTCTGCATAGGAAAATACTAAAAGAAAGCAGAAAAAAAAAATTAAAATAAACATGTTGAAATTACCAAATAAGAAAGATGTAGCAGTTATTTATTTTCAAGTGCATTTGGTTTTGCTATGTTTAAATGTTAAAATACACAATTTAAAAATTATGTAAGCAGTTTAGTTGGTGATTTGGCATTTTTAAGAAGCAGTTGTGTTGTTCTTACACTAGTTACTGAAACTGTAAAAATTTCTCTGCTTCAGGACAATGATAGTCTTTTACTCCCAATAAGGAAAAGTATGATACTTAAGGATAATCAAATACATTTTTTCCTCACAACTCTAGTTATATTATGATCACACCTCTCTGGAATCAATCAGGATTACATTGAAAACTGTAAATAGAACAGATCAACAGAGCTAACACAGAAAATTTCACTGAGATCAGCAAAAGTATCAGAAAACATACACTGTAAAATCAGATTTTCCATTTTAAAAAAATCAAGTCTGTATATCATGAAGTATTAAAATAATGATTCCAAGTACTTTTTTGTATGGGAAATTATTTTAAATAATAAGATCAATTGCCTAATATTATATCAGTTTAGCTGTTACTGTCTGTCTGGTTCTTTATAAAATAGCTGTAACTGGAAAATTCTGGAAGTATTCTAATATACATATTTATTTACATATTGCAATTGCAAGAATAAACCTGTTGGGAATAAAAAAAAAAGAAGAAAGAAACCCTGTTAAGACTACAGATTTGGAATCTTCCATGCTGCTGAATAAATTTCTGATGACACCAGACATACAGATTAAATGTATCTTTGGTCTCACAACTGTGCATATATCCCTCAAGCCTGAATGTAAAGAGATAAATGCAGTCTCCACCCACTGCAGACATTTTTATGAAATGATCAGTCAGCCTTTCAAGACACTCAAGGGTCAAAGCAGGTCACTGAAATAAGCTAGAGATATGGAATGAAAGAGAAGTAGGAATTCAAGTGATGGTTGGGGGAAAAAATATGAAAACAAATTAGAAAGTGAAAAGCAACCCCAGGAATTGTAGAAAGATGCTGGAAATTAGGGAGGAAATAGAAAAAAAAGTGGCTCAAGAGGAGATTGCAACTGACTGAAAAATTAAGGGAGAGAATGAAGAATGCAAAAAGATAAAAAATAGGAACTCTGAAGGATTAGCAATATAAAAATGACATGAAAACAAAAAATAAAACAGGTGGAAGAACAGATTACTGGGAAAGGAGCAGAAAGGGAAGCAAATACTTCTTCAAATAACTTTCTACTAAGCAAAAGTCAATATAGAGAATAAGAAATTAATGACAAATAAAGGGAGAAGAAAGAAAAAAATAAAGATGGGAAATAAAGAAGGTCACCAAATTATATAAGGTAATAAACCCTAAATTTTCTTGATCAGTAGTACAAGGGTGAGCACAACATCTTAAACACATATATGTAGTGAGTACTAGAATATAGTGTATAAAATAACAAAGAGAGGTAAAAGTGCTTATGGTCTCCACAAACTCAAATGTCTTGATTTCTAAAAAAAGTTAAACATTCCCCTATTTCACACAGGTGCATAAGACCATCACCCACAATTGGAGGAATGACTTTCAAACAATCAAGGTGCAAGTTTCTCCCTGTAAAAAAATTAAAGTGAGCTGATTTCACACCAAAAACAAAGTATTCACCCTTGCAGACACTCATGCCAAAACCAGTTCTGTACAGCTTCCCTTCTTTCCAAGGGAAAAGGAATAATACTGTTCTGTCTCCATTGGTGGGAGGATATAAGAGAATGTTCCTCAGCCAAAAGAGATTTAAAATCATGCCTTTCTCCATATAGAGAATATCTTCTAGACAGTCCTCAGCTCCCTAGGTTCTGTTTACTTCTGTGAATTGCCACTTCAGTCACTTAACTGTTGAAGTTTTAAACTCACTATTTGTGGACTCTGACACTGTCTCTTAATGTTCCACGATGCCTTGTGGGTACTGGGAAAGAAGGAGAAAAAACTATCAGCCACATCACTGAATAGTCTGATCTCAAACTGATCCCCATGAGTGGCACCACAGATCTTGTACTAAGCTGCTATTCAAATGTCATGGGGTACACAGCTGTAGGTGGATACTACTTGCTCTGTGGGCTTCAGGTAGATACAGAGACTCAAGAGAGATAATCAAGCCCTCTTCTCTGCTCAACTTATTTGACAAAAGAAAGGACTAAGACCTCTCCCTCTCCCTCTCCCTCTCCCTCTCCTCTCCGTCTACATAGACACGTCTGCCTTTCCCATTCCTCCTCCTCCTTGTGAGACCCAGGTGGGTCCTTTCCCCTTTGCCATTTTTCCTTTGAAACCTTCATTCATTGTCCAAAACCACCACTGCAAACAGCCCCTGGTGTTCCCTGCCACAAGGGCACACCAAGCCAAAGGAGTCCTGGCGCAGTGAGGTGCTGGACAGCAGCAAGGCTGATCTCATGTGCTGGAAGGAAATGGACAGGCAGTGAGCAGTCAGCAAAGATGAGATCTGAAGCCATAGGGTGCTGTGTCAGGATCACCTTTTAGCTCAGTGAATGTCCCCACCTGGCAGGCAGGACAAGGATTACCTCAGAATTCACCTCCAGGTGCACAGAAACAAAATGCTTCACAGCCATTAGTTACGTTGCAAGAACATCTGATTCAGCTATTGCGTTTACATATCAAGTTTAAAACCAGCAAATGCTGTGGGCTTTTCTAATAATATGTGCATTTCTTTATATAGAAAGGAACTCCACATCATTTTTCTATAATTAATGCCAGAATGTTCTCTGGTCTGTCAAATGTACTTGGAGCTAGCTAGCTACACCTTTATATGTGACTAAATCTAAGTAGGCTGTACTTAACAGAATCTTTCAGGCTTTATGAAGATTACCTACATTTTATCCTCTGCTTAACAGATTAGAGGATGATATTACAGATACATTTTCCCCTTCTTCATACATTTCAATGATTATAAGTATTCAGAATTGCAAATAGAAATATTCTATAAATTTAAAAGTCAATACTAAATACATACAGAATTTACTACAGTCTTAATCCCAAAACACTTTCATCTCTCATGTGGCAGTGCTTAACTAATAGATTTGTATTTCCTTTACTATAGTCAATGGATTTATTATCATTTATCTGTGATGGGGATAGATAAAAATTGTTACCAGACCAATTATTCAACTGATATCCTTCTGATTTCAACCAAGTGACTTATTAAATATTAATTGAATAACTACATATTGCTTACATGATCCAAATGGACATCCTTTTTTTTTTTCTTTAGCATAGCACCAGTAATTTAACATAGAATATAAGAATGCCCAAAATATGAATTTGTTATAAAGTTCTTTCCTACTCTCCTATAGGGAATGAGATTTTTTTTCTTCTACATTTCCATGTCTGAGTGGCCTTCTTATGAGCAGTGCAAAACATTTCAAATTTTGGAAAATAAGGTACTCAGAATATCTGAGAATAGAATCATTGTTTCTTCTGCTATTTCCCAGACAAAATATATTCACATACACTTTGTAGTAGACATTGTTGTAAGCCAGATAACTCAGATAACTGCAGAGCACACTCATTGTGCAGGGATCGAGCCATCTGCAGACCACAAGCAGAGTAAGTCAGAAGTTGTTCAGCTGCATGTGTGTAAGTGCACAGCTGATCTGTCCACATGTGTAGGTCTGAGGCAGCCAGAACTACACTGGATTAGCTATGCACACAGAGATACACATATCCATATCCATATCCATGCAATCACTACCCTCCTGGATGTGAGCTACTGTACACATTGTGAGATTTTAGATCCATGCATTCTTTGAGAATAACTAAACTATCAAATACCTATAGATCATCTGCGTATTTTTATAGTCTTCAATTTTCATCTAAATAATTTTTCTAGGCAAAGTAAAGGGACATTGGGAAGAGATGAAAAGATGGTGCCTTGTCAAACAATTCTTTCAAATCTGTTACACACGGCTCCTTAAAAAAGTCAATTAGATAATACATAACTCTCTGAAATAGAGACAATCTTGAACAAGATTATTTCCTAATCTGATATCATATAGTACTGTCAACTTGCATATCCTTCATATCTTCTTAAGAGTTTCCAGAGAGTTTGGTCAGGAGGACCTTAGCATACATGCAGAACTATAGTGCTGCAAATACTTAAGTTTTTACAAGTGAATTTCTTTATATTATCCATACACTTAAATCTGAAAATGAAACATGCTTTGATGTTTGACCTTCTGGTATAACAGCCATAAATTAAAATTTAACTGCTACAAAATAAAGGTAAATTAATGAATCTACATGTAAGCTCACAGAGCCCAGATCTCTACGTTATAATAATTTGCATCATTCTTTGGCACAGTTTTGCATTACTTTTAATTTATCAATGAGTCAATATTATTCTTGTCTTTGAGATACAGAATAATTTACCTTCCTCAAATTGTGGATCTGTGGGAGGAGAGGAAAAAAGTTGTGGGAAGCCACTACAGTTTTGTATGTGCAGCCTCAGAACCAAGCCTGTGTCTGTCCTGTCTCTCCCAATTGTAGGGTTACTGCAGCTACCAAAGGTAGGCAGGATATCCAAAGCAACAAGATTGGCAGAAGGGCAGGAATCGGACTGGAATATTGGAACCATACAACTTTTTACGACTCTCTGTAGCTCACATATAAAATTAAATCTAATTCTCATGGACAGCTTTATAAGGGAAACATCCATATTACCAGACTGATAATAGGATTCTCCCATATCTTTTTTTATCATCTTCTTGATGTTCCCTCTCAGCCTGGATAATGCAGATTTGGCACAAGGTCTTGCTCGCATGACATTACTTAGACTTGGATAACTGCATTTATTTAATGCATATTAATTTTAAATCTAGGGTAGGTACAGTAATACTGCAGACATCAGAATAGGGTAGAGAGATATGCACTGAGCTATAAATAAATTATCTGAAACATTGGAAGCAATCAAACAGTATATACCAGTTTAAGTGAAAGTTTATGCTTTGCAGCTGGATATTTCCATTACTTAACCTGACACACAGAAAGGGTCGCTGAAGGGGAGTGATGAGGGGAGAGGATGACTATTGAATTTGCCACAGAGTTACAAAGAGCCATGAGCTCTGTGACTCAGGAAGGATTCAGTGCTCAGTCTGGGCTGCCCAACAGCCAGAAAGCAGAACAGGCAGGGATAGGAAATGCAGCTCGTGTCTCTGACATCCACAGTTGTACAATTGCTTAGCTTACATTGCATATGTATTTATGTTAAATTCCCTCATCAGCTCCAGGGATTTCAAAGCCATACTTTCCATCAGTCAGCAAAACTCTTACATGACCACAGCCAACAGACTATCTGATTTCTCTTTCCAGGGCTCCACCATCACTGTGCAGGAATGAAATAAAGATTAATGGGATAGAAAGTAAGCATGTAAGAAAACATGAACTTGGCATCTTAAAGGTGAGCTTTCATTTGGGAAGGCAATCATGGCTTCTGATCCCTGCTCCTAGAGCTATTTCTCTATTATAGCTAGTAATTTCACTTGAGAAAAGTCAGCTGAAAATCACCAGAGGTATATTATCTGAGAAGAAAAAATGTAGCTCTAACTATGGGAAAAGAGGTTTTTCAGTTCTAGTGTTCACTCGCAACTAATTTCTTTAATTCAGGAAGAAAATACAAGCATAAGTTTTGAAAAATAAAGCAAAGTAAAATAAGCCACCCTTCCCCAGCAGTATAATTAGCCTGCAAAACTCCCATGCTGGTAAAATCAGGATGCTCCCTGTAAGCTATTTGCTTTTCTCCCACTAACATCTAGATTTTCAGTCCTGTCCTTGTGTCTTATTTAGAGGAAATTAGAAAATCATATGATGTAGACACAATATATTATCCATCTCTATTAGTTATAGATATGTATGCATTGTTGAAATTGCTATTCTCAGTATATTTTTAAATTCTACTAATGCATCACTAAACCAAAATATAGGTACTAGGCTTTGCTTTAGATTAAAAGGAAATAGCTTGCTTCAGCTTCCTGCTTTGCTAGTCTAATTCCAAGTCTAATTAACTGCAAACAAGTATTTTCTATTTTAGAAAGCTGAAAAAACCAAAATTAGTTATGCAGCTTCATAGAAAGAAAGAAAGAAAGAAAATATTTTAATGGGACAAATCACAATGCAGCTGCATTAGTACTCCATCTGAGCAAATGCATTTAATAGCTTAGAACTACTGGACTGCTACCAAGCTGAATGGATTCTCTGCTTACTCTGTTCCTGCAGCAAACCTTGTGCAGCAAATGACTGCAGTACAGAGAAGCAATCTTTCTGCTTTCTTTCATTTGATCAGAGCACTGACCCCTTTCACTGGCAATCTACATTACTAACTCAACTTTAATTTTCTTAAACATCTGTTTCTTAAACATCTGTTTATATTTACATTAGCAAACATAATAGCACCTCTCTTCAGTTAAAAAAACAAACAAAGCCATATAGGCTATGCAGTGTACATTACATAATGCTTCTGATTCATTTTACATTATGGTAAAATTGAATTTAAGACAAGATTTAAGTTCTGGTTTTGGCATATTACCATGCTTGGGAAAGAAATAAAAGTTGATGAGAAAGATATTTTTCCATACCCTGGAATAATGCAAAATTTGCAGGGCTAACAAACCCAAAGACATTGCCATACTCAAATTAGTGGGTTGCCTGACCCCATTAACAGCATTCTGGTCCTTGCTATCTCATATGGTCAGTGGAAAGGCCAGAAGCCTGAAAGACATAATAACAATTATTTACTGTCTAACAAATTTAGCAAGCACGGATTTCATTCTTGATGTTTTGCTGGGTCAAGAAAGCAGATGCAGGAACAACAGGAACGTGTCTAACACACAAGACAACAGGGGGAAAAAAATCAATCATAATTAAAGAAACGAAAAGAGTTTCTGCTTTTCATGCACAATGATGGGGCCACTGTGAAGTAATAAACCCTCCAAACTGTAGAAACTTGTACTTTATACTGCACAGAAGTCCAAACACCATATGAAAGCAACTTTTGAAACTTTATTCCCTTGCTTTTACACACTGTGCACTCAAGGCAAGCTGCAGGACATGCCTGTGCACAGTGCAGAGAGGAGGCAGCAGCAGCCCCACCACCCCGTGTCAGGAGCAGGGAATCACCTGCTAAGTTACTGCAGTGCAGCACCCAAAGGCAGGGATCCATCTCACAGACTGGCTGTGAAAAAAGAGAGTGCTCAAGGAATGGGAGGTGCTTAAACCACAAACTATCTCTGCAGCCTAGGAATCACTACTGCCACTGCATGACTTTGGGAGGGTTCTACAGCCTCAATCCCCTTCTGCAGCCCTCAGCCTGTCCCAGGTTTTATGAGATGCAACAAATACATGGGCTACATGTGAATGAGGTGTTTTCCAAATTAATTGGTACCCTATATGCTAATGCCATGCAGCAGGTAACACCAGTCTGTAAACACATGACAGTTGAATTTCTGTTTCTGTGGGCAAGGCTCTGCACCTTGGTCATTGGCACCTTCTGGTCCTGCTAAAGCAACTCCTCTGCAGTTCTCCCCTCACGAACCTCCGCATTTTGTGATTCTAAACAACTTCTACATTGATATATACTTATAAAGAGCATAAATGATAACAAATTTTGAAGCAGAACATCCAGTCATTCAAATTCTGAGCCTATCTGGTAGTATTCTGAAGATCAGGTAATCTGCAAAAAGCAGGCAACATTTACTTTCTCAAATACAGTATTAGGCTATATGGTTACACATGGAATTGTAGTGCACATTTAGTGATTATTTTGCAAAGAAGCAAAATAATAGCACTTTGCAAAGAAGCTGTTCTCAAATATAGGTACAGAAATACAAAAGAGGAAAGAGGTTTGAGATCTGTAGTTTTAATAAATATCACTCGGTGTGCATCAAACATACATGAACTACATTAATGAAGCTAATGAAGCAATAAAGTTTTCTATCTTGAATTCAAACTGATAGATTACAAGGTCTGTATAATGTGAGTCTGTTCATGTGGCTCCACCTGTAAGATGAGAAATCTAATAGGAGAATCAACATGGTAAACTGAAGACCACAGCAAATATTTTCAGCAATATCTCTTTCAGTCTCAACTTTTCTGATTGCAAAATAACATTTTTCCCATTTTGTAGGATTCTGTGACTGGTTATTTAAGTACTTTAGGCTGTTCTCATTCAAACCCACACTTTCGTCTTTTTATTAATTGAAAATGCTCTTGCATTTGTCATTTTTAATGTTGGATTAAAATGTTTTGGATTTTTTTTTCTAATTAGTAATTTTTAGTTTATAATAATGAGTTGTAATGCCTTGTGGTATTTTGGCATCAGGTGTCCAGGGCAATATCTTAAAATCAAAGATAAATTATAAATTAGTAATAGTTGTCCCATAACTCTTTACTCCACTAATAGCAGACCAGTGTGAAAGTTATTTCTAGCCCTACTAGATGAGAGAAACCTTCAGCCACTCAACCTCCCAGAGTCAGGTATTGATTTACAATATACCCAGCTGAGAAAAATGAGGAGAGGCATTCCTCAGCATGTCATGCTTCTTGTCTGATCAATGCATCTGAAGACAAGGCACCATTTCCTACCACACAGAACTGAGCAATGTTCTGCAGGTATTGTATGTACAATACAGGAGCATTTATAAATAAGCTTACAGTGAGAAACCAAAGTAGGAAACTTCCTTTTTTAAAAACCATTCCTCAATGCACTCGAGCACAACAATGGAAAAGCACAACATAAAGATTAAGAATACCCAGTTCTGAAAAACTAGTCCTTAGTATGTCAGCAGTGAACACTGTCAGAAAAGGGATCAATGCAATTTGTAGGGTCATGCCTCCAAGGAATAAAAGGACATTTAAGTCTGAGGGAAACATGTACAGTTAAGAAGCTTAAAAATATTCACGTTTCATTCATTGTGAGTCAAGGACAAACTGGGGACTTAATATCATAGGTGGAAATGACATCAAACAGATTTTAATTTGACTTTGAGGAAAAAGCCTAGGAAAAGTATAAATACAAAACAATTTTCAGTATTTAGCAATTTTGAATAGGAGTTGGAATGTTACACCCATTTATGTAGTTTTCCATATTTATTGCTCTTAAAATTCCTTGTCTTCTCTATATTTAAAATTTCATCAGGAGGTATGTCATGACATCAGAAAATGTCATGAAAATTTTTGTTCTCCCTTCCTCTCTTACTTTTGTTCCTCAGACTTTTTTTCCTCCACAAAATCTTTTTTTCTTTCGGGCAAACCCATGGGGGACATGAGCTTAACATGGTCCTTCAGTGGATCCTAGAGGATGAGATGCAAGCTCTCTCCCTCCAGGCCTGATTGAGCCTTCCCAAGCAGCCAGGCTTGCTGGAAGCTGAGTGCTTTGGGATTGTTTTGGGCTTGATGGCATCAAGGCTGGGTTTGCAGGTAATGTGGTTGTGAAGTTAGGCTTGCTGTGGCTCAGGGATGAGGGAATACTTGGGTAAATTACCTGTTGACCACAGAAGCTTGAAGCAAGCCAGCAAGTGGGAAGCTGTGCATGTATCTAAAATATCCCAAACCCCACTAAGGCCAAGCTAAAAATTGTCTCCACTGTAAAAGACAGTTAAAGCCAGCTAAGAGTGCAAAGCAAAAGTCATTAGTTTAGTGAGAACACCATGATGTGATGCATAACAGGTGATCAAAGCACGAGACTGTGATTAGGCACCTTTAAAAGACTATCCCCTTAGTGATTGTGTCCCCTAAGAAGAAAGTACCTATTTTACATTATCTAATCTTAAGGTGTTTCTTTTGAAACATGAACACATAGATTCATCAGCAGCAATATGAAGTGTTAAGATTCTGGTTTACTACCTATTTTTCTTGGGCTACTCCTATGCTATATTTGATAGAGTGCATCAAAAACTTCTTTGTGTCCCAAGCTGCTCTTGAGGCAATTTGAACCTGCCTGTACTGTCTTTTACAGGCAGTTCTTCTGGACTTGGGAGACAGTATGCCTTCAAATCTCCAAATTAGCAAAGTCCATCTTGAGTTACTTTTGGTTTTGTGCCCTGAACAGCAGACAGCCATGTTCACAATGCAGGTAAATGGGTTTACACAGCTGTGAAGTTTACCTTTTCAGAATAACATCAAAGCTGTCCAAACCACATGAACCCTGCTGAAAGCAGGATGAATGGATGGCTGTAGCTATTTTAGTCTCCAAACTCCTTTCAGAATCAACCTATTTATCCTATATGTAGTCCAACTGACCCAAGTCTTAATTATTTCAGACTTCCTTCTGCTGCCATTGCTGGTGTAAATGTCCTCAATTTCTAGATGTAGTGATTCATAGCAGACTATGAGTGCTTAACACAGCAGCTCAGTACATGAAAGACAACCAAGCCTAAGGGCTGCTGAGGTTAGTGGAGCCTGTGCTACTAGCAGTCATAATGAATCTGACTCTTATATGTGTCAAATATTCTTGTCTAAGTTTTGGAGCCAAACTATAAATCATACTGTCCTTGCCCTGCTGCCATACATATCTAAAGTCTGTTTTCCATCATTCTTACAAAGAAACAAGAAAGTTTCTTTGCCCTTATCAAAAAAACCTGCCCTTATTCAGAATGATTTTCTAGCTAGTTGCTTGGGCTCCATCATCCTGCTGTATAAACTCTCAGAAAGCAAATGACTGCCTCTCAGAGGCCCTTTACAGGCTTTCTTCATTAGCTTGAATTTAAATTTTTAGATGTTAACTCTGTTGTTTAAATTTCCAATTTCCATCAACACTGTAATTTTGAATGTTTCCAGTCACATTTAGGAGATTCAAATATCTGCAAAGACCCCTCATTTTGCTTATGCTCCTCTTAACCTCTTTTTCAAGACACCTTCCAAAACTCTTCAGTAGTTAGGCTGCTTATCTCCCAAAGCTACTTCATCACCTTAAATGTCTTCTTTCCCCCTGTGAAATCTGAGTGTTTTCCTTATACTTAAGTTGCATCATGGTTGGAGCAGCAATTCCCTCCTTCTCTGTGTTTGAACAACACATTCAGATTGGGATCCTACATTCTGAACTCCTGCCTACTACAGACATCCAAAAGTACCCACACATCATCCCAAGGCAACCTGTAATGCTGGCCACAAATCAAAATAGAATCATTTGCAGGTAAGAATCTGGATTTTAAGAAGTGTTATAATTCAAGAGTGTGTACTTCAGATGAGCATTACGAAGGAATGGGCTCAGAGCTGAGGCTGGCACAGCCAGAGAGCAGGAGGCTTTTAATAACAAAGTTCCTGAAACTTCTAGAAGTAAAATACACCCTACAACACCACAATATGGCATGTAACAGGGATGACACATGGATGTCTCAGAAAACCTGAAATCTGTCTTGATTTAATCCCCCAAAGCAGTTAAAAAATACTGCTTCAGCAAAGCCACTTGAATTAAAAGCATTACACAGAGAGGCACAGACCTCCAGACCTCTAAAGAGAAATAGCTTACTTTGTGGACTTCAGAATACTGCTAATCACAGTTGCACTGCCCTCAGCCATTATTTAGGCATCTTCACAATCTCTTCTCACATGAAAGAGAGAAAATGGCTCATATTTCCTGTCTGAAACTTATCTGAACAGACAGCTAAAGGCAGACGCCATCCTTTTCCAAAGTGCTAAGTAATCAAGAATTCACACAAAAGTCAATATAAAATTCTTGTCACTGCATAGAAGCATTGTATTTTTTGCCTCAGCACTAAAACACAGACTTAAATATATAAGCTTAGACATGTCGTATGCAATTTCAGCCTTATATCATAGTCAACTTACTTTAACCACAGGAAGGAAAAAACCCTATTCCTAACACTGACCAGTGTCCTGCATTTCAGAATTCTCCAAAGCATGTAACCCTGAGAAATAAATGTCACTGCTGAGACCTGCAGAGAAGTATCATGTGCAAGGCAGTCAAAGGAAAAGGGAGAGAAAATTTAGAATAAAACATTATTAGAGAGTTAACTAAAGCTTAATGTCCAGAAGACAGATTGTTTTGGAACAAAGAAATATCTTTTAAAAAAAATTTTGGTGTTTACTACCCCCCTGTATTTTAAAAAAATTATTAATATGCATTTCTTCAGCCTTTATTTTTTTCTCTTCCCCCAAAACTCATTATTGTCTAGGAATTAGGCATGCAGACATAAGAGAGCGGGTATTGTATCAGCTACTTTGCTTTCTCTTGCTAGTACATCTCATAACTTATCATTCTCTACTCTTGGGCAGTAAGCATTTTTGTTCCTCCCAGCAGAACCATTAAATATTATTTAGTGCTGGTTCAGTAGTAGTCTGAACTTAGACTTCACAGATGCACAGAAACCTGCTTGAGGGGAAAGCAGAGGGCAAGTCTGAGGTCAACACCCCCAAGTGACAGACTCGCAGCCAGGCTGTGCAGCAGCTGGACAGCACGTAACCCACAGCAAAACTACCAGCTGCACTGGCTGAGAGAGAGGAGAATGGCTCTCACCAGGCTGCAGGCACAGGGCTCCCATCAGCTGTGGGAATCCTTGGGATTGGCACTACATGTAAAATTCATCAGTTTTTTAAAAACTCACCACAGAATGTGTGTGCCCATCTAAGCTGCTGGGCACTGTCAGCTCACTGCAGTGATAGCCTGGGCAGATGCTGGCAGAGCACAGGAGACAAGGATTCTCTCTGGGCCCCACTGAAGTTTGTGTGTGAAACACAGTGGTAGCACCACTGCTAGTAGTGTTGCAAGAAAACAGTTTCAAAAATTATTTCAAAAGCCTTAAAATATTGTTTGAGTTAAAGTAATCGTCAACTGGATTTCTATTTAAAAGGTACTCATAGTAATTAAGACTTTTTTTACTAGTCTCCTTGCACATCTATATCAGCAAAGCTGAAAGCTTCTGCCTACTCTATGTCTCACCCATGAAATATGACAATTCAGAGCAGGTACACTCCTCATACCTCACGATGCAACACTACACCTACATTACCATTTCCAAATTTTCTAATTTATATATCTCTTAAAAGAAATAGGTTTATAATTTTATATATTTAATATGGACTTCTCATATTTTATAATTTATATTTATATTCTCATTTTTTGTGCTTGGTGCATAGCTGTTCCTTATTAGAAATGAACAGGCTGGTAACAGCCTCCACCCAGCACTCTCAGAATGTGGTTTTGTATTACAGGCTCAGGAAGGCTGAGGAGGGAAGGTACCTCTGAAGATCAGCTGTTGTGTTAGAATAAAGACATCTTGCAAAACTTTTCTCAGATATGTAACTTAGGTGGGTGGAAATTCTGCTTCTATAAAATGTTGCAGGCAATTTTATAATTGCCATCAAAAAGCAGACAGCAATATCTTGAAATAGTATCTGGCAAGCTTTCTTAATCTGGGTGTACCTAGAAAACATAGTTTTACATAACTCCACAGTTCCAGAAACATTGCTATAGAGTACACTATTTTTCAGAATATTTTAAGTTTATTCCATACGTGTTTCTTTTCTCCAACCCTGTATATCATACTCATCATTCATTAAGCAAAACCAATTTAGTCTACCTTTAAATAGTAATGAATTTTTAATGATTTATGTACACTGGTTTCCATGAAAATATTCATAATTATAAATTTTTTTTTTGTTTCAATCAAGTCCAGCTTGGCATCTCATTTTGCAAGATGCTTCCTAAACTGGTTTTGCATTTCCTGTATGTATTTATTAATAATCTTCTACACTACAATTAAGATTTTTTAATTAGTATTAATCTCTCTGAAGGTGTGTCCCTCCATAACATTGAGTTTAACAGAAGAAGATAATGCATTTCAGATTTATTTTTTCCAACTATAAACTGTTCCTAAAGGAAACTCAAGACAGTATTGTGCTGATTCCTTCACAATTGTTAATTCAGAGGTTGCAGCATTTTGTATCTGTTAAATTAACGTTATACAAGTTTGTGGATTTATTTAGCTTATTCTAAAACAAATCTGCTCAATAAAATTTAATTATCTCTTCCTAGGTCACCATACACATTCTTCATTATATATATTTATATGGACAATATTTATTTTGTTTTCTCCATAGCTTAAAAGCCAATAGATTAATCAGTGCTAAGAGATACTCCTGGATCTGGGGACACAATCCCCTGTCTGCTAAAAGGAGCTGATCCTGATGCAACTTTCACTCATTTTGGTGAGTAGTTCCCTACTAGCAGATTCCCAAGGAGTTTGGGAACATGCCTCAGGAGCCAGCTGCCATGAGCAGTACCCTGCTGGCAGGGTGCAAACAGCCACTGCACTGGTAAACACGAGACCCTTGCAGACACAGGGTATCCCAATGCCACTTAGTCCTGGTCTTGGATTGAGCCAAAATGAGTAAGAAAAAACCCACTGTAATACATAGATAATTTTTCTTGGCGCATTTTTTTTTTCTTTCAGAGAAAATGCTTCATTAATTCAGAGTAGTTGATTTGTAATATTTTGTTCTGAGGCAATATGAAGTTATGAAAACATAATAAAGGGTCATTCTTTCTGGTTTATCCCCTCAGTGTGTGTAAAGAGAAAATAAATTGAACTGAAGGCAAAAATACTCAGATGCAGGGTTTCTAGATGACACTTGGATCACATAGTTCTTGTTTAAGAAAAAAAATTAAATTGCTGTATAACTTCTTTTCAATTAAGTATTGTCAATGTACCCAGTATGGAGTTCTGAACAGTTCTCTCTCTATCCATCACAGTACATTTCAAGTGATACATACATACATACATACATATATATATATATAAATCATTATTTAGGTTTCATTTTAGAAAATAAATGTATCAGACTGGGTTTCTCAGCAGTGAAAAATACTGAATATGAACATTAAAAATAGAACTTTGAAATGGCTCTGGTACACTCACTTTATTTAATCAGATTCTGAAGTGTCCTAGTTCTTTCTAAAAAGAAAAACTATCAATTTAAAAATCTTTTTAATTAAATGTGCACTATTCTCTAGACAGTATGGAAATTTGATCAGGTTTGCAAATATCCTTTTTGTACCCCTTGTATTCACACACTTGCTATGGTTTACTAGTAAAGACTATGTAATCTAAAAGAGACACTAAGGAATTAAGAAACTTTTTAGGACCTATTTTCTGCTCTTTCTTGATATATTTGAAGCATTGCAGAGTGCATATACCATAGGATAAATATTTTCATGGGATGTCTCTATGCTTTTAGGCAATCTTAGTGAAGACAGCTTTTAGTGGGTCTATTTTGGACCCTATATAATTTATTGCACCCTCAGATGTCTCAGATATCTACTTCTTTTTGTAGACTCACAGAAAAAATGGGTTGGAAAAAAGAGATCAGAGGTCACCCAGTTCATCTCGCTGCCCAAGGCAAGAATGTTACACCTATTTCCCAACAGATGTTTCATCTAACCTCTTCCTGCAGACCTTCAGGATAAATTCCACAGATCCTCCTGACATTCTATTGCAGCTCTGCACTGTCTGCTCTAGTAAAATGTTTGTTCTCCTATCTCATCTGGGTGAGCCCAATTCTTCAATCTTCACTTCCTGTCCCACCCACTCCGCACACAGAGAACAAAAATCATCTTCAGCATCCAGCTTCGAATGATCCACCAGCCACTCCACTTCTGTGTTCATGTGTGGACTTACTCCAGGGATCCTACAAAGCTACTTAAAGAGCCCTGCTGAGACATTCCTAACAGGGGCAGCTATCATCTGCGTTCAGAAATACCTCCAGCACAATTTCCTCTTAACAAATAAATTCAACAATAATTTTAAAGAGAGAAGTTAAACACTTCAAATCAGAAAAAATGAAGGCTCTCATTCTGAAGGAACCAACATTTGGTAACAGTACTGTAGTTGCTACTTAGATTTGTCCTTTTTGACCAATGCCATTATTAAAGAGAGTTAATAAAAAATTGAACCACACAACCCTTTGCATTTACTCCTAAATTTTTATTTCTGACCTTGACAGGATTTGAGGGGCTTTTTGTTTTGCTTTGTTTTACCAGGAGGATGATTATCAGTTTTTTTTGATTTGTGTTATGAAGTAATTTAAAAAAGCCAATTCTAGAAGCAAATTAGAGGGTCTCTTGAAGGAGTAAAAGAAAGATGAAGATCAGTCTGCATGTTTACAAGGTACTGATAAAAATTACAAAGATAGAGGGAATTAGAAGGAATAGACCTTGGAAGCTCAAACTGAGCTGGATGTTTCTGAGACTAAAAATATAGAGGTTTTGTCTTTTTCTCAGAGACTTCTGGAAAAAAAAGGAAATTAATAAAAAGAGGGATGGAAGCACTTTAAAATAGAGCACTGGAAGGATGGTTAGAGATCCACTAAATACTGCTGAGACAGAAAGCAATGGAAACTTGGGTTCTGAAAATGCAACGTAATGAGAATTTCATAGCAGAAAGAGGAAGGAGGGAGAGAGAACTTATGGGGTTGATAAATTACAACAATAAATAGCAGGCTTGATGAATCAGAATTCTGGATTTTCAAGTGATAGTTAATATGGCAAGGAAGGTTTCTACCCAGATTTTTTTAACAAGTGCAAAATAAGATCTATTATTTTTTTCAGAGCTAAACAGAATTTCAAAAGAGCAAAAAAGGAGACCTGAAACCACCACTCACTGGGGAAAATGGAAGAGAGAGAAATAATGACTCAATAATCAGTAAAAGGCAGCAATCCTAAAAACACTGAGCATGTATTTAGTAAAACATCACAGTCATTCTTTCAACAAATATTACTAGTATTGAATAAAAAGAGATCAGTATATTTTACAGAAGTTGGACTGACCCCAGTATGGAAAGACTGATGATTTCTATGTCCACATTTGCTATTTAATTAAATTCTTCACTCATACCAAATTTTCAGTTGTTTCCATCCAACTTCTATGTGTTTTTATGGATAGAAATCTACAAAGACTAAACCTACAACTAGAAAAATGGAAGTAACATACCAGAAGTTTTGAGCTTTGGGAAAAAACAGCTAGAGAATTTGCATGACATTCCCCATCTCCCTACAATATTATGTCAGAAATATCAGCTGTAGATTTTAATGGTTCAAATTTACTCAAAGGTTCTTTTTCCCCCACATCTTAGAATATTTCAGCTTTAGGATTTTTTTTTCTCTTGTAGCAATGTGATCTCTTAAGTGCTCTAAAGTATTCTGCTAAAAAAAGCCTAATGGTATTCCTTCTCTAGTATGTCATACTGTCTCCATAACACTGATTGTCTCAGTTTAGAAGTGTGAATAAATATTGTTCAATTTTTAATTTGGTTTTTCTTCTGCTGTAGTCATTTTGGCACCAACAGAAAGTCTACAGGCCAAATACAGAACTCTTGAGGAATCCCACTGCCTCCCACCTACATAAGCTGTTATCAATGGAGAAAAAGAAGGCAGAATATGTTTCTGTTACTGAAAAACAATCCACAATTCTCTTCATGATATTTAGCCCAAAAGACCCAATATGTTTTCCCACAAATGATCTGGGACTGGAGTTCAGAAAATGAATAAAATTAAGGACATTAATCCACAAGAATGTCAGAGTTCTAAATGCACACAAAAAAATAAGATCAAGATTTCTGCCTCTTTTCAAAAGAATTTGCAAGGTACCCACTTCTCCTGATTATTAACAGACTATTTCTCATAACCAAGGGCAGAAGAACTCACTTACTTAATCTCTGTTCTTCAATCTCTGACAGGCAAAAATGATAGAAAAGGATTTGCAAAATATAATTTAAGGGACAAAATTCAATGCTAAGCTATGTGGGTTTGCCCTTAAATATACACCGTTCTGTCATGAATGCACAAAGCTCTGGAACTGGAATGCTGGAAGGATGCAGTGCAATGTGGATAGCAGCAGCACTGCCATCCTTAAAAGTCAACAACAGCCACTTGTCCTTTAAAGTGCTTGTCATTGGGTAGTGCTCTGAGTCCATCTTCATAAATATTGTGAATGTTTTCTAGCTCAAGGCCATCTTCATTTTAAGAATAAAAGAACTTGTATTTGCTTTTAGCTTCTCAGCTGTTGATGATTACAGCTTCTGAAACTTCAAAGCAATTTAGGTTTTTATATGGGAATTTCAACAAAGGTTTCAATGATCAGTAATAAACTACCCTTGCCCCTATATAAAGTATCATTTCAAATAGCTGATAGGATATATATTTTCTTGATATATATTTATCTGTATAATTTTTCTGTAAGTCATCACAGACTTTTAAAATTATTTATTTTTGGTACCAGATGTGTGCGAATTGCTGTTGTTTTCCTAGAATTTCACCAGAATTGTTATGATTAGACTATGCCTTATGCAAGCTCTTAATTCCCCTAATTTCCTGTCCCACTCCCCTTGATACTTCCTTCAAAATAATGAAAACTTTCTGACAAAGTGAGGACAACTAGTTTAAAGCTGCTTGTCTCTAACTTGCTTCCCTGTGTCTAAATACTTCAGCAAATATTCAAGATCACACAAAACAGACTCAACAGAATAAAGTATCAGGGTGTCAGTCTTGACAGCAATCCTGTTATTGTTTTGCATTAGATTTCAGAGTAATTTTTAGCACAGCCTTTTTTCTTTTGTACTTGACATCAACGATTGGTCAGGCATGAAAAACACAATAAACATGGTAGGTGCAAAAAATGCAACACTAACATCAGCCAATATAACTCAGGAGTCTGACACCATAACAAAAAAAAACACCAAAAAAACCCAAAAAAGCATTTCGGGAAGAAATACAGCTGAAGAGGTTTTCAATAGTGACAGAAAACACCAATCCATTTTCAAATACTGCTGAGTAACAACAACTTTCTCAAAGTGGGGCTGAACAAACAGCCCAATCCCAGGTAAATTAGTACAGTGGGATTCTTTTAAGCACATACCTCAGACAAGCAGCAGAGAAGAAATCCATTTGAGAAAAGGTGCTGAAAGAGCTCGAAGTCCCCCTGGCAAATTTCTTGTGCTGTTTGAAAAAGCAAGACGGTTCAGATTATGAACCGAGCCATATCTACAGCATTAGACCCAGTCCTCGCCAGAATGTACATCAAAGTAAGAGCTGCTAGCAGTGCACCTGATCAGAAAGGGCAGAGGGAGAGAGAGAGAAAAGAGAGGGCTGCCTTTCTTCTTTTGGTAAAACATTAGTGTGAGGCATTTAGCCTTTAAGCAGAGCTTCTCTATGGGACAGAAAACTGTACAGTCCTGCAGTGCTTGCTTTAGACTTCATTATGTCTTCAATGAGAAGGAACAACAGAACCCCTGTTATCTTCCAAAAAGTTCAGGGGAAAATATGCAATAATAATTTAAGCAAAATCACCCCCCAGCAAAAAGGCAAACACCCAAAAATATAAGACCACTGAAACATATCTTGTAACAAAATGCTGAGATGCCAAAAAGAACTGACAGCAGCTTCCAAAACATTTTTAAAACAAAAAACCCAAATATCTCCTCAATTGTATGCTTAACAATAACTATAAAGCAAGCATTAA
>VYXD01002330.1:84938-162207 GCA_013397195.1 Hylia prasina
AAAAAAGAGGGGGGAAGGGAGGAGGTAAAGAGAGACAGAGAGGAGGGTAAAGATAGGAGAAAAGCGGGGGGGAAGATACTAAGCCATCACCTTAAAGGACAGCCCCATCTATCGGCAAAGGCAAAGAACCGGCTGTAAAAGACCGCTTTTTTACAGATTTCCTGACCTAAACGAGACTGAAAATCTGCAACCCCGTTCTCCTTCAGGGAGGAACAAAGGGCAGGGATAGTGCTGAGAAGTAGATTTTTTTTACCCGGTGTTAAATAAGCTAAAGTTTTCAGTAATTTTAATTTCTTTTCAGTTAATTACATGTCTCTGAAACGTGTGAAGGAAATAGTTCGTGTTAGTGTCAGCCCTTAGGAAAGCACCAGAAACCTTTCCAGGTCAGCCTGTGAAATGTCACAGCTAAAAGCTCCCTGTCCCCTGTCTCGTTTTACACCTGCCCACTGAGGAGGGCTGGTAGATTCCACCTCATCAGCCATGGGGTCAGTCACCAAAAAATGGGTTCCTGTGCCTGAGTCCCGTGACGTGCCCATCCATCACAGCCGGCACTGCTAATCACGCCGCCTGGTACACGACTGCCACGTCAGCTCTACATTCCCCTGGATTCAGATGGCAGCTGCGCCGCCAAATCTGGAACCTAGACAAAAAAAAGGGCTCCTTTTTAAAATTCAGACTGCTAAGTAACCGTATTGGTAACTGCTAACACAATGAACCCCATCTGCATTGGATCCGCCTCAGCTGGAGCTAAATCAGGCAGCGTTCTGTCCTTCTGCTTTTGCTTTACTGACCAATAAAATAAAAGTGGGGATGGCCATGAGTGAGCACTTGTGAAAGCCCCAGTGCCTGCAAAGGAGGAGGCAGTGACTGGGAAGGTGAGAGAGGCATGGAAGGAGGGCTAAAAATAACATTGCATTCCTTTCATTGTTCAATACCACTTCTGCATGTAAAGACAGAAGAATATGAATCTAATTAATACCTGTATGCAATGAGGCATATCTATGATATAACAGACACTTAATGTTAAGCTCTGATTCAGTGACCCCAAGCAGCTTTAATGAATTTTATGCCTTAGAGTCAATTCTAATATTCTGATATGTTTCTTTTCTAATATTTATACATCATGATGTTTTGATTGCTTAAAATTTGCTTTAATCCAAACTATGTGAATCAGAATTTCTCCACCTCCCAGTGGTGACCTGAGGTCCTTGTCTCTTCACAAGAAGCACTTGGAATTCTCCCAGTATAACACCTAATTTTCAAGCATTTATCAGTACAGAATGTTGTGAACAATTGTTCTAATAATGAAATCCAATTGCACAATTTTAAAATATCTTGTCTTCAAATATTGCAGTGATTAAAAGGACACAGCCAGAAAGCCAGAAAGCTTGAGACACTAAATGTTTAAAGACACCATAGTAGATTCAATTGCTAACACTAAAGTGCCGATATAGAAATGGCAAGACCAAACTGGACACAACCACCCAACCTGTCTCCCCTGGATACATCTGAGCTCTGATTTAGAAAGACCTCACACGCTTTTATCTTTCACTGCTGTCATGATCACCAGTTTCTAATTTAGCTTTTCTGCTGGCACTACTGGTAGGTTGCTAAGTGGCTCAGGCAGCTCCCCTTTACCCAAAAGCAGTTTGAGTCTATGATCTTCAGGGAGAAAGAGCTTTAAATCATTATCTTACTATTAGCAGTTGGTAGCACACAGTTCAACTGTTTGGTTCTTCCTTAGGTACAATTCTAAGGGCAGATTTGTGTGTTTTTCATATACTTGCAAAGTTCTTCAGGATCCTGTAGAGCATTTGGAGGTGACAAATGACTTTGTAGCACTTGTAACACCTGACTCAGAAGCCTAAAAATTTTAAATACTGAACAGATGTTCAGATACAATTGCTGATGACAACTGATCATTCCCAGAAATCTTTCTGTTCATGGAGGATGTTTCTGGAAATGATGGATTGTCTGGGGTTTATAAACACAGATTTATCACAAGGATAAAAGGTAAAATATTTGCTCCTCAGCTTGACATTTTAGTATGAGTCCCTCTAGTCTTTGTTACAAGCTGGACACATTTGACATGTTACAGGCATAGTTCCTTTCAAATGTTGCGCTTTGAAATATACAAGACAAAATGAAACACTAAACTAGGAACAAATTAATTAAGACATCTTTCTTTAAGCATCATGAGAGGTTCAGCACAGGATACTTAATATGACCACTGACTTTGAGAAACCTCCAAATATCATAAACAGAATACTAAAAGCTGATTTTTCCAAGTAGGTTTCTCATGGCTTCAATTTCACTGCTCACAGTATAACTAGGTGCTCGATTCAGCTCCAGCAGCTTACATTGTCAGGAAAACTGATAGAGTTTCTGATTATCTTAACAAGCTTCTTTGGTGGCTTCTTGAATCAGACTGTTGTCTGTTATGGGGTTTGAGAGAAACTTGATCAACACAACAGCAACTTCTTTCCAATTGCTAAAGAGCTATATCCCATGAATTCTTGAATTTTTAAAGTTTTATATATTGCACCACAACTGAAGAAAACAAAAAACCATAGATTTTTCAACAAGAGCTGATCCAATTCTAAGATAGATGGGAAGTTAGTAAATAAAATATGGTCTCCCTTTCCTCTCCACCCCAAAATCTATTAGCCTTTTTTACCATCTGTAAACAACTAGTAAACTGCTAATAGCTAGTGAAATCATTTTCGAAACCAAGCAAGTCCAGGATACTCATTGCATTGCGTTTGGAAATCTCTGAGCAGTTCTTTGTGCAGGTGTGGTGACAAACCCCTCCCTGGCTGCCCAAGGAGGAAATGGCCATGGGCTGAAGCAAACACCCGCCAGGCGCCGGAGAGCCCCTCCATGCCAGGCACAGCGGGGACACAGCTGCCAGGCAAACTTCCAAGGCAGCCATGAGCTTGCAATCCTGCAGATTTCACATTCTGCAGACCTGCTAACTTTGCCTTAATGGGGATCTGTGGTTCACTTGTCCTCATATAAATTTTGACCAGTCCTACCTCAGGAACACTGTGTTAATATTTAAGAGCACTGGTGAAGAACAGCCCAGTAAGTTCTTGGCTCATGAGCCTTACTGATCACCAGGCATTAGGAGAGCCTGTTATTCTTCAGCACATGAAAGGATTCATCTGGAAGTCTTTCTCTAATGCCCCTCTGTAGCATAGTTCCCTTTCTGAAAAGAACTTACAGTGAACTGTAAATAAATTTAAAAAGAAATGTAGGTTTTATTTGTCTTTATCCTTCAGCATTTTTGCTGCAATGGACAACTATGTTTCAGCATTTTTTTGCCGCAAACATAGTTGTGTACAGTCTAGAGAAACCTTCAAAATTAACCTTACAAATTCAGATGTTCATGCATGGCAAGTAAACCACATAAGCAACAATGCAGAATGGTATGTTCAGTTAATAGTGTTAAGAGCAATATATGTGTCTTTTTCATGGAGGTTTAAGAGGTATATTTTATTTACCAAAACATTTTTTAAAAATCTCCCTTGATCCTTTACAGTATGTCTTTCTAGTCTTCTAGCAATGAATTCTGTGAATTATAGTGGGTGTGGAAAACAGCTAATGGAGTAAGTAATCTAATAGATAAGGGATTAGCCAACCAGGATCCTCCGTGGACATGCTGGTGAACATCATCATCCAAGGAACATTTTCTCTTTCTAAACTTGTGAACCAATTGTACTGCAGTCACAGAAGTGCTATCCAAGCAGTTAAGGATGGGAAAACATCATAATGGAGACCCAGGACCTGAAAAATGAGATAAACTGTAGCAACACAGAAGACTGCATCCAACCATTTGCAATGAAGAGCAAGGAAAACCTCAGAATAAAAAGTATAGTAACTTTTTGCACAAGGAACAAAGCACATCTGCCAGCTTCTAAACAGCTGTCTTCAGAATAGGTAAAGCACATTTCTACAGCAATAGATTTTTGTCACATTAGGAATATTTTTGTGTACTAGATGCAAATAAAAGTTGGCAGTTCAAGACAGTGAAAGATCTGCATTTGTAAGCCCAAATTTACATGCAAAGCTTGTCAACTATACTACTACAGTAATATTTAGTCGTTACATGATATAAACTAAAACACTAATTAGTCTTTCCTTTTCAATTTAGCGCTAATTTAGCATATGTCTGTCATCACAATATGTATCTCAACTGCTCAACTAAAACGGACAGATAAAACCTAAGATCTGAATAACTTATTTGACACACTTTGGTATTGCTTCCATGCTCCTCAGTTTTAGTGTAATTTCCATAACCATGAAGAGAGCAAAGAAACTTCTTTGCAGTACAGAAACTTCTAGTGCTCTGAGAAAAAGTGAAAAGTTTGTCAGAAAATCCAGCTGCATACTGCAATTTGAGGAAATATAAACAATATTGAAAGCAAGCTACTGGTGTAGCCATGGATTGGACAATTCCAGCAAACCACAGAAAAACACCAGGAGGAGGTACTGATCACTAACAACCAATATCCTGCATTGTAGTGGGTTCAAAACATATTTAACAGCTCAGGTTCAACTTCTCAGACCCAAAGTGATATACCAAAATATGGGATATATGGATATGCATAGGAAACACCATTTTCTAACACTTTGTATCCTATTGTAGTATCTGCAGCTTGCTATGCTGAGAAGTACTGTGTGCCCTGCTATGAACCATGACGCAAAAAATAAAAATAAGGCTTCCAGAAGATCACTATACATTTAAAGATAATAAGGCTTTTTTTTTTCTTCTAATTGAATAGATATGTTATTAATACTCCTTGAGCCTGTAAGAAAATACCTCAAGCACCCACACTTGAAATGGGATGGAACACAGTGTACTCATATATAATAGCGTAACTATTTTAGAATACTTCATGCAGCAAGAGACAAAGAATGTGAAGTACATCATTGCAATAATTCATGGTACCTAGCAGTTTTTTTCTAAGCTCCTATATTATGCTATTATTTAAGTTTGTTTGAAAGACATACTTCTGTATTTTGAAGTCTGAAGTAGTATCTATAAAATATTATACAATGTAATATGCTGCATTGCAACAGAGGTGTTATCAAGATACCAAAAATGAGCTACACTGTCTTGAACCTAACTTTCTCAATGTAATTAATGAAGGCAGCAGCCTGGTATATCTAATAAATCACAGCATTGATCTACATGACTGTCATTGCAAAAATAATAAAAAAAAAGTAGTATCTGGTAAGGTAAGACCATGATGAAAAGAAAATTGACTGCTTGGCAGTTCTTTTCCAGAGAAAGAGAGCTTTCATAGACAATAAGAAAATGATAAAACAATTCACCTCACTTCAGAACAAGTGTTGAAATTAAAGTCTATTAGTTATTTCCAGAACAATGTGAATAACAGATAGTCTTTTATGGGGAGAAAAAACACATTTTAAAGTCTTCCAGGCTTCCATTCTTCCCATCAAAATTAGTTTTAATCTGATATTAATACATAACCTTATGTAAATATCCAATCTTTTTTAATTAGGGGATTTTGGCATTTCCACTTAAAGTGAGCAGTTACGTATTAGACAGGAAAATTTTGTCAATGCCTTATTGTAAATTGCCAACAATTTTGCATTCTTAATTTAGTATTTGGTCACTCATTAACATACACCACTATCTGAAAGTTAATATTAAAAGAAATCTTGTCAGTAAGCTGTTAAATACAGTGCAATGATACAATGGTGACAAAAGCTCCTCTCAGTTATGGTTTGGGTGTTTCTTACAATACATTTCCCAGTATTTTTAAATTCATTTATGTATCTTAAATTTGTATTAATTTTCAAAAATTGCTGAGTCCCATGAAGGAGACGCCACGTACCACAGAACAAAAAAGTTGCTGTCCAAGGTACTGCACATGAAGACAAGTGTTCCAATTAATCTCTCAAATGTGTTAAAAATTTCAGATTTATTAGCTGTCCTTAGCAAGCTAGCCTTGTTGAAATTCCTTATATGATACTGCAGTATCAGTGTTATGCTGCTACTTTCCAGGGCCTCTTCTACTGCATTCCAGTATGATCAGACATTCCAGCACCTGACAATACCAGTATGTATAATTAAGGACAAACCTGTTCTAGTCTTTGTTACAGACTGATTTTCAGCAGGGCTGAAATACAAAGAAATGCCTTTGAATTCTACATGGTGCATAAATAAAAGCTACCCTCTAATATAAATCTAGCTCCCATGTACTCTTCTGGTATTCTGCAGAGCAGTCACTAAATGTAATTTTGTCTGCAGTATTCACCTTACTTATCTCAGAAGCATAAAGCTTCACATATTCATGCAGTACATAGCAAATAGCATCCTGGGTTTAATTGCTGCTTCAAAAAATAACCATGGAGTATAAGAAAACTAAATACAATTTTTGTTTCTTTTGTTATGTCTAATAGGAAAAGCACAATTTTCCAGGCTAAAAAAAATGCAACAGCCAAGAACTGCAGTAAACCTCTCAGAGCTAATAACAGTATCCAATAATGCTTTCCCACACCATATTCAACCAAATGGATTTCATTCACTGCTTAATCAGTCAAATTAACACTAATCCCCATATGGTTAGAGAGGATGTTTCTTAACAAACCCCATTTATGATTTATTTATTTGCAAAGTGTCTTAAAAGCTGAGATGCCTAGAAGAACTACTGTGTTATTTCAATCATGCTGACAGAGCTGGTTTTACCTAAGAAATTATCTCTGCAATTCACAGCATGGCTGACAGCTATCTGCATAGAAAAGCAGCACAGTAACATTTAAATCATGCAAAAACACTCACCCAAGAAGATGTAGCAAAGATCAGGATCCAGCTTCCAGACCCCATGAAGAAGAGGGAGCAATCCAGTAGCTTGCTCAGGCCAGCAGTGTCTCTCCTACACTTGACCTAGACTGCCTTACATAATGAGGAATCAGTGCTGTATCCTGTGTGGAGGAGCAAGCTGAATGTCATCACTGGCAGAAGTAGGGAGAACTGGCAGCAGGCAGGCTGGTAGTTAGCATGGAGATCACGAAGTCTGCTTTCCCTGACTGTTCTGGGAGAAAAGACAAGAACAGCTCAGAAATGCTGGTGTCATTCCTCCCCTGGAACGAATGACCGGAAGGAGTGAGGGTGTTACAAATGTGAGGCAGACAGCAAGTGCTGAAGCTGCAGCTGTACCTGCTCTAAGGCAGCAGAGCTCCTGTCACACGGTGTCTGCAGGACTGCTCAGCTGCAGCTGAGAGCAACAGCAAGGCAAAGCACTGAGAGACACACACTGCTCCTGCACACCTCTGCCTGGGTATTGCTTACTGTGGTGAGTAGAGGGAAAGCATCGGTATAAGATAAAGTCTGGGATTAATTTCCAAAGGGAATTGCTATTCCCTCCAATAAATCTTACTGCATGCCAGTTAGTTTCTGGAAAGTAACCATTTTTTACCTGTTGTACATGGCATTACAGGGGTTAAACTGTTTCTATTACAGAGGTTTGATTTTTCAAGAAAATGATGGGTAAGCTACCTTGCTGTTGTGAAGATCTTTACAGTCATTTCTGGTGCTTCTTTGCTTTAGTTTTGTTTTTTCTTGAGAGAAGCCTTGGTATATTTCATAGTTTATTATTGTTTGGGTTGTACCAGCACTTCTGTGCAGGGCGTAACAGGAGAAACAAGTATTCAGCTTAGCCAGCCATTAAAAATCTACACAAACTTGTTTTAAATCTGTTTACATACTTGGCTAAAACTACTGCATATAACTTGTATTCCATAATTTATTTCATTTTAATACTTCAGTAGTAACCAAAGAGCCTTAAACACATATAATGCATGTACAAATTATTCTTGAATTAATATTTTTGATTGATAAAGTTTCTTTTTACAAAAGAAGGCAAAGGTTTCACTAAGATGTTTTGTGATTATGTTTGAGCCTGCTTGATTAGACATAATCAAGAGTAAAGGCAACTGGACACAAAATCTTGTGACAACATTAAAAGACAGGTCAGAAAAGTTTTAAGTCTCAAAGTGGAACAGACTGGGGTTTACAGAAGTCAGGTTAGGCGCAGACTCTATAAATATTAGTCATGTCTTTAGCAGACTAAACATGACTTGAGCTCTGATATAAAAAGGGAAAATCAAGGTGAAAGGGAAAAAATAATCCAAATTTTTGTCTTCCAAATCTATTTAATTTACAGTTTCCCTTTCAAGATAAACTTAAAATGACTTTTCTATCAAATTTCATCAGGTTAAATAAATGCTTGGTTTTAACTGGTTTTTGAAATATATATTATCATTGTCTCTTGTTAAGTGCTTTCCTTTTTCCTTTCTTGAGAACTAAAAAAAGGAAAAAGGAAAAAGATAAAAAAAATCAGAAGCATTTGATATAAAAGGGAAATCACTAATAAGACCTACAGCTAGAATATTCTGAGTTAAGTAGAATGTAGAAATTTAAAAAAAAGGCAAGAAAAATATAATTGGAGAGTGATTTAAAAAACCACAATTATTTCTGTATTTGAAATCACTAAATGTTTTTCCAATGTTCAGAAAATAACATTAAAAATACCTTGGTGCATTTATTTTTTCACATATTGGTTCAGACTGCTAACAAAGAGCCCCTATTAAAACTTTACATAATTTGTATGTACCAACCTCTACTTTTGGTGTGTTTTAAGCGTTAAATAAGAGTTGTTTCCTTTGAAAAATCTGTTTACATACTTGGCCTGTGTTAATCAAGAGTTGAAAATATCATGACCTGTATTAGGCTTTGGAAACATACAAGGACAGTTTAATTAAGGTGCAAATCTATCAGTTCTGTTGGTCATGGCACTCCAAAGAGCAAAGCAGACAAAGTACTCACCTAAAGCAAGCTCAGGTGCCTCCACAGCCATGGCACTGGACAGGATAGTTTGACTAGAGATAACCAGATGTTGACTGCATCAGGTAGAAAAATTAAGAAAGCTCATTGGTAAACTACAGGTTACCCAACCCAATACACAGAAATTGAGTAGAAAAAACTACCTAAATTAACCGAACGCAAATTTGGCTGGCAGCATTGCAACGGCAATATACAGTTTGCTTGATGTTGCAGTTTAGGCAAACTTGCCTAAGTTTGATACAGCTGATTCCATCTTTGGGCTAAATGATGAATCGGACGTTCCTTCAAAGCTTTCCAGTCTTATTTTCTATGATATTTACTTTAACTGTATATCCAACCAGAGAACAACCTCATCACAGTCTGTTCTCATGAGGATAATCCAGTGTAATAGTTTGCAAATATTAAGTTTTGTCATTCAGCCTACACCTGAAAGCCACAGCTTTTGTCTGGAGTACAAATACTCTTTACTTCTCTCAGGTAAGTAGCCAAATTGCTCTTCCATTGAGCCAAAGTACTTTTCAGTGTACAGTAACTCCTATAAGCATTTTTCCTTGGGTCTGATCTGCTGGCAAGTCAAGACTATCTAAACACAAATTGATACAGAAATTGCTGACATGTAAGACTTTCAGCAAAAGACTCTTTTTGAGCCAGCTGCACTGGTAATGTGAGTATTAATGTCTAATGCTTAACAGTGGTAAGAAAATAAGTCAAGTTTATATAATACTCAACTAGCAAATTAATTATTCTGATGCCTCAGCAGATAGAGGGTCAAAGTAAATAAAGTAAATGCAGTTTGAAAAAAATGCTTTTAAAAACTGTAGTCTTTTGAAAATGACTGCAGAAAAATCTGGCAATTGGAAAAGAATGGACTAGACAAACCCGCATGAGGATGGAGATGAAAATATGCATGTCTGGGGGCTTAATATGTGAAGTAAAAAAACATTGTAAACTCTTTTGCTACACATGTTACGAATATAATGCTAGTCATTATTACAGAAGACTGTAAGCCTATGAAAAAAGTTCTGGAATTTTTCTTTTATGGAAAATATGGCAATAGAGCTTGTCACTAAATTGCCCTTACTTGCTGAGTTTATTTCCACAAGATCCTTTCTATTCCATGCTGAAATGAAGGAAGCAGTATCTCATAGACCTTACTTCTGCCAACAACCTTGAGTAAACAGGACAATTTTTTTTAGACACCTTGCTCTTAAGATGCCTTGCACATAAATAAATCATTGTTTGAGGTTTGCTCATACTAATATAGATTCCATTTGGGATCTGCTGAAACACTAAAATGCTCTGGTATCAGTGACTGGAGAGACAACTACAGTATCTTATGGTGCAGGTTTTTGGCTTTTTTTCGTCCTTCTCTGACCTTTCTTTCTTTTCTCAAAATGATTTATCCCTTGTGTTCCTGAACAACCTGCACAAGTGAGTCATGCTGAAATGTGTAAACAGTGGCTCAAAGTCTTCAAAAAATAAACTCCTGTATTTAGGCCCAATAACACACAGTCTCATAAATGGAGGAGGAGGGGGCTTCCTTATAGAAGTCCTTTACCCAAGTCTCTCTGAAGACTTTGGCCATTTCTCTGCATGTGCTACTTCTGTAAGCAAAACCTATAAATGTATATCACATACTTCCTTTTTAAAACAGGTAGCAAAAGCTTTTGATTTCTGTCTTCAAATTTTATCTAGCTGTTCAAGACCTCAATTTACTCTGCATATTTTTTTTTGTAATTTTTTTTATTATATGACCCAGTCATGTCACAATGAAGACCACTGGAGGACTAGTCAAAGAGGAATGTTTTTATCCTTCAGTTGACTAAACTTCCTGGCATCTGACTAATGCCAATATTCAAACAGGCAGAAGAACATCCCTAAATACCCTTTTGTCCTTAAATGATACCTTAACAAACTTGCAACAGGATTAAACAGCATTTTAAAAAGCAGTCATATTTCGAAACCAATTAAATAGTACAATTTAGATGATAAGATGTGTCAGTGTTTTCAAGCCTCCTTGCCTTAGTATTTGACAATATTTACTATCGTACCTATTTAAAAGAAGGTCCCTGACTTTCCTCCTAATGATGAAGTACTCCAGCCATGAAAGGTCAATGAATTCTTGAATTGAGCGGACACCATTCAGACAGGTATCACTAATTTTGTGAGCAGAGATCTGAAATCAGCCTTGGGCTCAGGATGGTGCCAAGCAGAAAGGTGTGGAGGGAGCCATGTTGTGGCAGTCCTGTGTTCCCCTTGGCATGTCTTTTGTAGCTGCAGTGTGCTTTGTGGTTTTCTGAAGCATGTATGTACAAAATTACAAAATTTCTGATATTTAACAATATACATTACCCTAGAAAATAACTGAAAAATTATAATCCAATTAAGCATAAAAACCTTCTACAATTAAACTATGATCATTAAATAGGTCAAGGTCACAGTAATCTGTATATTCATGGACTTTTCTTTCATTTCTTTTTGAGATCTCTTCCTCTACAATAAAACTAGTTATGATAGTCCTTTAAATTCTTTTTCAAGATTGTTTGTAAGATTTATAGGGTTGCCTATTATACCTCTGAGAGTGCCTATAAACTGATTTCCCAAGCGACTATTTTTGCACTTATCTCATAAAAAAACATCTGCTGTTTTGCATATTAATACTAAAAGAGATTGGCAAAAATGGGAGGAAATAAAAAAGTTGAAAAATGAAAAAGCAGTTAATTAACCATTCAATAAATATGCCTATTTATTTTGAGTAAATGAATGATCTTTATCAACTGAAAATAATTAGTAATGGCAGGCTTTTCTGTTGGATTTTCTTCTGTCACTGATTCCAGGATGTTGAATTTCAATTTTAATTATTTTTAGCATCTCCCTAAACTAGCTTTTATGAGCTTAAGAGAAGGAAAGGAACCACGCTTAGTTTTGTAGATTAAGCTAAGTTGTCAGTCATCCATCAGAACATTTCTAGAAATTGTAGTGGTAGTACCTTGAACTCCCAGCCATGAGTTATTGATGCCTAAGAACAGTATCAGGCAAAACAGATTTATGGTTCAGCATAATAAATGTACCATTAGCACTAAAAGCAATAAGGTTCCTTTTTTTCTTCTCCTTTATTTTTCCCCAAACCCCTCCTAAATAGCCCCCAGCCTGCACCATTTGTGATATTGATTTAACACAGATGCAGAACTGGCTAACACAAAATCCTGAAGGACCTACTACAGCGAACATGTTCACAAGACTGGTTATCCCCTCTAGCAACACATGAAGATACAATCAGTGCTCACTTTTAGCTAAAAGGCGTAAATTCATCGCTCCAGTTTCATTCTGGATCCAAGTACCTTATTTTTTGTCTTTCTTTAATTGGGCCCAGACCAGTCAAGCTATATTACTTCTATTAAGCTTTAATGTCTTTTCAAGTCTTTGAAATATCTATATTTTTTGGGAAGAAAAGAAAAATAATTCAGGTGTAGTTCTTTATAGAAAAGTGATACTTGTATTTTGCTTTACCACAAATTTTAGAAATATGCTTAATAACTGCAGGGTAACAAAAGAAGGATGATGACCTGTTAAATGTTTTCAATAGATCTCTTTGGTTCCCATCAAAGAAATTGTTCCGGCTCCTGTATTCTTGTTCCTCTTATTTCCATCATTTGGATGCTTCCAGGAAATGGTTTGGTTTCTTGTTTTTCTTCTCAAGATGTTCCTAGTCACTTGGGCATAGTTTACAATGTAAGAGCTCACAATTACATAATAAGAAGCCCGTGTCTCAGGTAACTTTTTGAGTCTCTAGTGTGTGTAGGTGTTTTCCACAGAGGACTTATTGAGCAGTAATCACAGCTCTTCAGGTTATGTATTCCACATCCAAATTTTGAACTTGCACACTACAGGCTTTCATAAGCAAAAGACTGTTCAGCCTTCAAACTATGCAGAGTTAAATATGGATGGTGCTCAGGCATCTAGGTCAGGGCGTGCTTCTGTCTTCATTTCTCCTTCACCAACCCAAAGATAAAGGTTAGTAAGAATGAGACAAGTCTTCTAGGATAATACTTTTGTACTAGACACATCAACCTTCATTCAGTGCTGAATGACTCAGTGGTCCAATGCACCAGATGTCCCAAATCTTTGTGCATTCAGGGTAGTTCCTTGGAGAGCAGAAGGATTCTGCTGTCAGTGATATTCTGCAAATCCCAGGTTCTGAGGTTCCAGCCCTTTGCTCACTGATAACCAATATTTTATTATTATTTATATTTATATTTGTAGCAAGATACATCCTTGCCAACAACTTTTAGAATGCCTTGTTTTAAAACATTTGTTTTATCTGTTAGAATAAGTATTATTTTTGCTACTATTATTTGATCTTTCATTTAAGTAAACTCTGAAATAAAAGCAATCAACACAATAATTGCATAATCAAGAACAGTACTTTGAAGTTTGCAGGATGAAGAGACATGAAAAACTGCTATATTTGCTTATCCTGCTCATCTTTTTGATGTAGCAGTCTGTTTTTCCTTCCCTTATGTGAGAAAGAAACTGAATGTCCTTGTAAGCCACAATGGCTTGATTTCAAGCAGAGTAAATCAAACAAACAAAACCAGCCATAAACAGACAAAGGCAATGCTAAAATGTCTTATCATCAAATGATATTAGCTCTTTATACTAATCTCTTTCAAGCTGATTCCACACTGTAAAGCAATGATATCTCAGAGAAATCTACTGAAGTTCTCCCTTCCTCAATCATTCTTAGTGGGTAATTCTTCAAGATTCGGTTGTATATACACAAATCACTAAGTCCTTAGAGGTCAATAAGGGAAAATACTTATCTGTTCTTATTTTTAGCAGTTACCTGAGGTGAATTCAGCAAGTTCTATTGTTTAAGGTACTTTAATGAAGCAAAATTCTTTCCTTCATCGTATTTACTTTTAACTTTTATTGGAAGCTGTGGCATGGTGGCCTTGGGACAAGACATGTTTCTACTCTTCCTTCTTCAACTGCTTACAGTATTGGGATGCCTATCACAGTCCTGAGAGTTCCTCCCAGAACCAGTACCTCAGTTTATGTCAGCTTTGAATCATTGCCTTGGATTTAGCTCAGTTACTCCTCTAATGAAACCATAATTTATTTATTTTGACTGGAATCAAAAGGAAATTAAATAATTGGGGGACAAAGGTCATAGAATGAAGACAAAAAGTCACAGCAAGTGCCTCTGTGGTAAATGATTGCTAGATGGAATGTATCAAGATGTCCTGTGTTGAAGAAAGGTTTTCAAGGGCCTTCACCTTTGTTGCTGACTTGAACTGTAACCCTAAGCTCAACAACCACTTTAGAGCTGAGTTCATGAGAAAGATACAGCTGGATCATTCCCATTAGTCCTTCAGACTGCAGGTATATTCTGAAATCTAGTTCCCAGTGCTAATTTAAACTTCCTCAAAACAATTCAGAGAAAAAAATAAACAGAATATAGACTAATTTGTGCATCTTGGAGACATTTCATGACCTCTAAAGGATATAATTTGATTATAATAATAATCTTAAAGTGGAACTGTTCCTATTAATATGGGAAAAACTTTAACGATGAAAGAGGAATTGCTGAGTTAACAAATTGTACAATGGAAGTGAAGAATTTAAATCTGAATTAAAGGCCCAGATCAGTTCCATGTCCACTGCCTTGTGTATCAGCTGTTCCTACATTTATTTAAAATGAACTGCATTTTACAAGGTGAACTCATCTAGTATCAACTGCTGTTTTCTAGAAAATATTATTCCATTTTCAGACAAGTTCGGAAGTTCCCAGTGTAATATCTTCTCCACCCAATAGTAATGTGTGCTTCTTAATTTCCTTTTCTGTTCATAAACTGAATCATTTAATTTTGGTTTAAATCTCATTGCCAGTCCCTCAAAACACTTTTTTGCATCTCCCACAATCTGTTAATAGACCATTAAACTCCTTCTTGAACAAAAGGCAGGATATCTTAAAGAAACCTCATCAGTGCCACATGTTCCAGCCCATACCATGCTCATGTCCCTGCTTCTACTTGCTGCTCTCCATTCCCATCATCACAGTAATACATTGGCCGCCTTGCCCAGGCAATACACTTTGAGGTGGTTTTGGCTTTTAAATCTTTCATTCTGGTTCCATTTGAAAATGAACTTTCTTATCCTACATTCTGAAGTCCCAATTCTCATACCTTTCATTTGACTACATTCAAATTTGGTGTTTTCAACGCCAATATTTACATCAGATTACACAGCTTGCCTTGAAATACCAACCTTATCAACTTTGTTCTTCCACATCCTCTGCAAAATTTACTATGAAAAACATTACAGCATAGTGTGCATAACTGACAACAATATTAATTACACCAAATAACCTATTTATAGAGGGTCCTTCCTAGAAATAATAGCACTCAGAAACTCTTCATTAGTAATATTTCTAAATCTATCAGCCCAGCCTGTAGCCCACCTAATTTGATTGCTTGCATCCAAACTGTTTAAAGTGTATGATATTTAGTAACATAAAAACCCCACAAGCTATGCTTCTACACTTGCCTTTTTAAATAGATTTATGATCTTTTCAAAAAAGAGAGTAATTTGACAAGATTTATCTTTGTGCTCATTACCATAATTAGCACTTTAGCCTCTAATTTTTGATCTTCAAATCCAAATATCTTCAGTATTTTACTTGGAACTGACATTTATGTAACTAATCAATAGTTCTTCAAAATGTGATTTCTAGTGTTTATAAATTTGGTGTTAGATTGGAAATCCTCCAGTATTCCTAATGTCATATTTTCAGAAACTTGCTGTTAGTTGTGCTAACAATAAGGGAATATTACTGTTGTTCATTAAACCTTACTGATTCATCTCATTTATTTCAACTTTTGATATACAGTAATAAAATGGAGTCCATGGCTGGTATGACAGCATTCAGAATATTAAAAAAAATGTATTGCTTATGTCCTTTTCTTCTCATCTGTCCTAATGATGTGTTGCTTATCTTCTGCTATTTCAGTAAGATGCAATCTACCCCTAAGAGTCATAGGCACTACTGTTAGTGCCATGAACACTGAATGTGTATTTGCATGTTTACCTTTGCACCACACTGAATATTCTCACTGAAAATGCTTTGTGGCTCTCAAACCCTTTTTGACTATAATTTGAGCACATTATCTCTAGTGATAAACTTTGTGGGGGGGTCACATCCCTGCCTGTGCTCACTGCATGCCACCCAGCAGGAATGATACAACTGGCTTCAGTGAAATGTGGCAGCTCCTTAAGATGGGAATGGTAGGAAAGTATTTTATGTTATTTTAACTGAGATTTGAAACATGAAACAAGTACCACCAGCAGGCCTGTGCAAGTCATCCTGTGGCTAAGACATGACTCTTGATAACTCAGAGTTAAATGATTTTCTACTCTCCTGGTTATATTTGTGTTGCTATTTTGCTAATTCTTCAAATTTTAAAATTTTCATTAAAAATAATTTTTGTACAGAAGAGTTCTTTTCCAATCTAAGGAAAAAATATGCAAAGGTATTGTTTTGGATGTATTAGAAGCACACGGTAGTTAAATGTTTTGGACATTGCCAACATAAGCAACAGATGGTGAAATTTGGCAGTGAAATTGTGTCATAAATGAATGGGGTTTGGTTCATCCCAGCAAGTGCAAAAGAGCAGCAAGTTACGTAGTTTTGATTTCCCCAAGTCCAACACATAACCAGAGTGTGCCACAAAAATGCCCAAAGTCACACTGAAGCTACTCAGAACAGTATAAAAGGTGGCAAAAGATGCCATTACACATTACACATTACACATTTTGCTGCACAGCTCCTCTAATGACTTAAAATACCTCAGTAAGGTTTACCTTAATTCAAGTGCTGCTCTAGTGTGCTTTGCATGCTTCATATTCAACAGGGGCCTGAAGTCTCACAATCACCAGTTCCCTTGGCTAGGAATAGCCATTAGAATGTATTAAGCTTATGGAACATTTCCAATATTCCTTCAGCACGCTCCCGAGAATAGCTTTCTCCTATTTCCAAATTTCTTTGCACTCTATCTGATATAAATATATAATTATTGGAGAAAGAGGATTCACACAATCTGTGGATGAATGGCAAACAACAGACATATAACTTAATGCAAGCTCTTGTGGGGATGAGAATTCATCATTTATATAGGCTGGAACTTCTTGCCTGCAGAGACAAGAAGCTCTGCATTACTATTGTGTGCCAAGAGCTATTGATCTTAATTTTTTATTGAACAGAAACTGGAGGGAGTCGAAGTAATTATAGACATATAATTTGACATTCTCCCAAAAGACCTTAAGCTTATAATAATAACTAGAAAAATAATTATCGAAGTTGTTTTAGATAATTTTAAGCCAAAATCCTGCAAGCAAAGTGCAGAACAAATTATTAAATTTTTGAAAGAAAGCAAAATAATAATCTTTAGAAGGATGATAACACCTTTAGTCTAAAATCAGGCCAGTAGTAACACCAGTAGCAAAAAGTATATATTCCCCCAAATAAATCTTTTCTTTTGAGAACCAGAATAAGTACCTGAATAAAATGCAATATGTCATATAGTAAAAGTGTTAACTTTTATGCCTTAAAATTGTACTAGTTTGGGTAAATTAAAATTCCTGAGTTTGTTATTTCAAGATTGACATTTTGGGGGGTTTGTTTGTTTGGTTGTTTGCTTGTTGGTTGGGGGTTTTTGTGTGGGTTTTTTTGTTTGTTTGTTTGTTTGTTTTGGTTTGGTTTGGTTTTTTTGTTTGTTTGGTTGGTTGGTTTGGGTTTTTTTGGTGGAGTTTTATTTTTTCTATTTCTTTTATAATAACAAATAATTTAAATCATTGCATAAAACTATGTATGGGGTTTTGTAGGGGTGTGTCTCACTTTTCATCTGTCTTGAAGGTTGTGCTATTGAAGTATTTACTGCTTCCTGAGGTATTCCCAGTGTGCACCTCTGGGAAGCTGCCTACTGTTACTGCTACATTTAGCTTTCTGGATTGCATTTGCAGGCTGAATTCTGAAATCATTACAAGCATAATTTTTAAATTATTTTTCTCCTACCATTTTTCAGAAAAGAGCACAACGATTTTCAGTAATGAAAGTGATGGGAGTACGCTTTCCTGCTTACATTACCAATTCTTTCAAGCAGTGTAGCTGGGAACCTACCATGCTTGGGAGCAACCATTCCAAATTATTCAGTTTAACAGGGAATTATCAAATAATAAGCTTTTGCAACCCCCTTTTTTCATATGGCAGGTACACATGTAGATAGGTATTTTTCTGTCACTCTACATTTATATGTTGCAGTTCATGGTTACAAAGTCTGATTTGTAACGCTGTAGTATAGGAACTCTAGGAAGTATTTCTATTTCTAGGACCTCACCTCTTGGTGTTTCCTTGCCTGTACCCAAATGATTTGGAGATAAAATCCTGTCTAGGCCAAATCCAAATAACACAGAATAGGAAATATGCTGCCAATGCATGCTATGTTTACCATAAGAACCTCTTCATCTTTCAAATATGCCTGGCATCTATATTTCTGTTTTCAAAAAGACTGATGCATTATATATTCCAGTAACTTGAAAAGCAAAGCAAATTTCAGAAGATCTTAGCCTGTTACTGAAAAGTCTCAATCAGCAAATATGAAGTAGTTGGGTTGATGGATCACCATGCCTGAAGTTTTCCCCAACCATTTCGGTCTAAAAATAAGTTGGAATTAAAAGAAAATACTCGTGTGCTGGAAAAAAGCCTAGGTCTAATTTTACTAATTACCAGATTTCAGAGAATTCAAGACTCTTTTTCCAACACTCTGTAGATGTTGATTGCCTTTCAGTACACTGTCTAAATGGTTACAACTAAAGAAAGATTCATTCCCCTCACTTACAATTTATGTTGCTCAGATGGTATCCAGAATGCTTGATTTTAGAACTGACTACACATTCAAGAGCTTCAAACATGGAGAATACTTTCAATTATCTAGGTTTTGATAATTACATTGAATTTGTCTTGAATATTCAGTATCTAAGCTAGTTTTGCTTAAATTGGCTGAAGAGTGTCTGAAATACTGATCCTAGACCTCTTATTTGCTTTTGTGGCCTATTCTAATGTACCTTCTGAGTTCAATTGGGTTTTTTCTTCAGTTGATCATCCCCCATTAGACACACTTTGAAAGAAGCTACACGTGGAATACCAGCTTGGTATTCCTCCTGGCCTATTCCTTAAAACAGATGTAAATTTGTCAAGATCCCCATGGACTGTACTTATTGCAAAGTCTGTGTTGATACTGGTGATGCTTTCAGACTCTGTATAATAGATTATTGACACACAGGCTTGAATATGTCAGTAAAAGGGTTTGAAAGTAACAGAAAGGGCTATAATGTCAACAAAGATTTTCTGGTGTCCTGAAGTGAAAAGTGAAATTTTAGTGAGCTGTGTGTTAATTCTTCTGAGCTGAACTTACCCTTTCTTCTGAACCTGGCATCTGTATGTCTTCCGTTTGTGAACTTAATGAGGATCATGACTAGACAGTTTTGATTTAACAGAAGGGGAAATATTTAGAACCGCATACATGCAGTACCTGTTTTGCTAAAAATACTATGTCAAGATCTCTAAGTTCCTACACACTGATCAAGAAGAAGCTGAGCAGCTCTTAACACCTACCAGCCTTCTCAGAAGACAGTTCCCTTTCTTGCAGCCAGCACTTCCATAGTCCTGATAAGCTCCAGGCACTGACTCAAGGTCAGCTTCAGTGGGATCTATAGGCAGGAGTCCTCCAGATCACTTCTTGTGACCTCGTTCCTCAACTGCCCTCTAGTTAGGAGCCCCCAGAGTGATGGCTTCCAATCATATTTTCTTTTTTCTCATTATCATCTGCTGTCCTATTAAAGCAACTGACTCATTCATAGACCAGAGTATTAGAAGCAAAACATACACTACCCCAGAACAGTTGCAGAAGTGCTTTGTTTGTCATGATTCGATCACATTTCTTTTCTGCGGTATTTTTTCAGAATATTTTTATATCTCTCTCTTTCTATACGTGCTTCAGGTCATTCACTTCCTATTGCCTATTTTTCCTTCCATTTTGTCATTTATTTTTAGTTACAAGCTCTCCCTCATTCACCCAAATCTTAACATTTAACACTTTGTTATTATTGATGATGCCTTCTGAAAATTGGTGACTGTGCTTGAGATTCTGGAATGAAAGGGACTGGAACGAATATAGCTGTGGACATAAAAACCCCAAATGTGCCATGTACTAATTCTTACCTGAGAAGAAACCATACAAATAAAATCATACACATTCTATTCATAAAATGTAGGGAGGGTAGAGTATTTTTTTTCTTCAAGAGGATGCCACATTTGCCTGACCTATTAATTCCCTATTCTCCCCACCCCCCAAAGAAAATCATAAAATATTCTGCCTTATGGAAAAGGGGGAATAAACTTGTCAGAGATCCTTCCAAGTAACATTATGCCTTTCATGCTATTCACTATGTATCAGTTCTGGCTTGTCTTCCCATCCAGAAACTCATTCTTTGTCCTCCTGAGGAGATTAACATGAAATTTGATAGCTTTCAAAAGTGGTTTGAAACCTTAAACAAGAAATAAGAGCAGTTGGGACCAATTGTTCTGAACAGTGAAACCTGTCACACTGCATATAGCCAGGCATGCTTTGACAGTTCATTCACTCTGAACTGGGTAATAGGAAAGTCAGTAAAGAAATGTTGTGTAACCTGCCTTGAAGCCCATATTCTCCGAGTATGAGACAATTTGAACCAAACGCAATGAAAACTGTATTTGTTGTGTAGGTAAAGAATGTGTTGGTTCTGCTTATCTTCTAAAGTAAGCTCCTCCAGGCAAGGACTGTATCTTTGTACTTTATCTTTGTACTTTTTACAATATCAAGTGTGCTGTAAGCACTTAACAATTAATAATGAATTGTAAGTAAACGCAAAACTTGTGAGAGGTGCCAGACTGCCATCTCTGGAGAACTGGCCTGTCTATTTATGTAGAGAATAGGCAGCACAGCATTGCAGACTTGAAATTTACTAATTCATTTCACATAGGCTGCTGAACAACCATCAGATGGTAACTGCTCAAAATCACTAAAGTCCTAGAGAGATTTAATTGCTGCCTTCATGTTCTAAAGCTATAGCAGGAGTTGTATCTCATTTTCAATCAGTGGAATGAAGTAGCATCCTCTATTTTTAATTGGAATTAACATTAATTCTGGAAATAAAAGGCTTTTAAGATATGTCACGAAATATTAAAAATAGTATTAGAGAAAATGCTATTTACCAGAACTCTGCTGAAGTGCCATAGTAAGTGAATTAAAAGTAACTTGTTTGCATTCTAGCCCCTTAATTTTTAGTTCATTTAACATGTCTTGCATTTTCTGAAATTATGAAGAATCTAAGCATAGTATAACTGACAGTATGTTGAATACTTAGGTAATATCTAACCATCCCCTTTGAATTTCCCCTTTAAAATACTTCTGTAATAAAATGAAAAGTGTGAAAACCTTTAAAAAAAAAACCTGAACAAAGTAGAATGCTTCATTCAATGTTGTACTTACCAGTAATTCTTTGGATGGCAAAGTCAGTAGACAGAAGGAACTTCTTCAATTCTATGCTGAAGTAAAAAAAATCCAAACCTGAAATGGTTTCTCTGTGTCTACATCATTCCAGTGAACAACAGGTTCATCTTCACATCAGTTGCTCTGCAATTAATAAAGCAGCAGCAAATCAGGCTTATCTCCATTACAGCCACCAAAATCAAACCACTGTCTTTCTCATTAAGCAAATAATGGAAAAAATGGGAATAGTAGGGTACCATTCTGTAGAGGTACTCATCTGTTTTTGCACTGAGGCAGGTAGATAACATCAATCTGACCGAAATGAGCTCCTGCAGACCAGCTCCCAGGTGTCTGTGTACTCTGAGTGTGACGGGTTCAGGCACAGATTCACACAAATGCACTTAGGTCTAACTATGTCACCAAATGTTGATGGCACTTGGCTTTTAGATGTTGCACTGCTTGCTGCCACCTCCACATCCCTCTCCATAGCTGAACCTACTGGAACCAGCCTGTTTTTACAACATAGAAAAGTCTCAGGCTCTCTGAACCTGATGCCTCCCTCCCCATGTGGCAGGTATAAATGTACACCTCTCCAGCTGATCTACTATGTAGGTTTTTAATTGCCAATAAAACACGGCTCAAAGTAATGTCTGTCTGCTTTGTTTACAGGCGAATAACTTCACACTTCGCTCAATTACCCACTAGAGGAGCCACCAGCCTGCAGCTTTTTGCTACCATTCCTGGCTCTTCCTCATGTTACCATGCACTAGCATTGCTTTGCATGACACACGTAATCAGCCTTTCAATTTTGCTCTGAAAAAAAATCAGCAAAACAAAACTAATAAGCACATGTCTGCCATTCACCTTGAAATAATAAATTCACAGGTACTATTCTGGGTCTCTTTTTTGCTCCCATTTAATCCCCGAAATATTATGACTGAGAATACTACTGCTTTTTTTATTTCTTTCTTTTTAATTATTGATGCTAATTATTCAATTAATTTACATTCTGCACTTGGAATAAACCCCACAAAAGCCAGAGAGTCACTACCAGTATCTGTTACTACGTATGTAAGAAATAGCACTAGCAGGTTTGTCACTATTAAATACAGTAACATAGACACTTCCCCGAGTCTGTATAGTGAAGAAGACATTTTAGCCAGTTCATACCTCTGGACTGCATAGAGTTAATTTATTCCAAAAGCCTCTAATGACACAGAAATTTATTGCATTTCTCAATATTCTCTTAAAGGCATCAACAGTATCAGGGGGATTTCTGAGAGCACAAACTGTGAAAGGTTGCTGTCCTTACACCTGCAAACTGCTGCAGAGCATTCTAGCAGCCTCCTTCCAAAACCCCCTGCTCAGCAAGCATACTGCAGAATTGACACAGTCTCCCCATTTTAGCCCCCAAAATCTTGGCACTGAGCCCAGAATGCAAGTGAGTTATTTCTTCATTTTATTAGCATTTGTGAAGAGACAGGTGAGATCTAATTTTAAAGCCTTCTAATTTTTTTTGCCATACTCATGAATCTTGGCAGAGAGCCCAAAGATGAAGAAGGATCATTCTATTCATTTGTAGGGGAGTCCTGCTCTGATTAAATCCTTTAAAGCTAAAAAAAATCCTTTTTTTCTGTTACTGAGGCATGTATAATTACATGACATATGTATGAATTAGATTAACCAATTATTTTCAAATGTATGGCTTACATATTCATATCAGAAAAAATGATTATACAAAGAAGCAAATTAATATATATTCTTTATCAAAAGGTATATTGCTGCTAGAAGCTGTGTTTCTGAATTTCTCAAAGTTGCTCACAAATGTAACATAACTATACCATGATGACTTAAAAAAATCACTATCTGGGAATCCTTCCATTCAGCTTAGGTAGAGTTTGCTTCCTGATGGCATGACGCAGTTTGATAAATTGAGGCAGCCAAAAGTGATAAAAAGCCATTAGAGGTGGGATGGCAGGATGCTAGAATGAAAAAACCCTACCTCATGGGAGATTATGTCTTATTATTATTATTATATGTTCTGTCAGACATTAAGAAGTGATTGAAAAGATAAAAATCCCTAATTTTGACTATGAATACTTGAAGAAAAATTAGCATAGAAATTGAAAAAAATACAACTGCATGGAAATAAACACGTATACAGTCTATTTTGTAAAATAAAGTCATGGAGTCATTTGCTTTATAAAAAGATCTCTGGAATTCAAAGATTTATCTTTAATTGAATAAGGACTCTTTAAAAAAATCTCCTCTGATCCTTGGAAAACATGGCTATGGCAAAGGCAGTTATGCATGAAGCACTTTCAAGTTATGCAAATCCTCAAGAGGAAATTATATTAATCCCCAGATTCTGTGCATTCTTCACTAATCACTTATTATGTGTACTCAAAATACAGAAAGTAACCCAACCAAACAATTTTTAAATTTTTTTTTGAGCCTAAAAATTCACAGATCTTCACAGAATAAGTAAAACAGGGACACACAACCAAAAGGTGAAAGTCATCTTTAAAGTGGAAGTAAATTCACTGACTGGATGTCATCTTATTCCTTCCCCAGATTTTATACAATTCCCACATACTCAAGTTATCATATCCCTTGTCTATGGTAGCTGCCAAACCACAATATTGGGTCCTCCTCCTGCCTCAGCAGGTCACTGCCTCTGCCTTAACACACCCACCCTGCTGCCACCTCACTTTGCTGCTGCCAAGGCACATTTTCATGTCAGACAAAAATACATTTGAATATACTACAAGTGAGTAACAGATGGAATTCCTCTACACAGAACTGCAGCACAGCCCTCTTCTGAAATGGAAGTGGCCAGTGCTGACTTAACACCCCATAACATTCACTGGTAGAAGACAGTGTTTTTGGAAGCTAGAATAACCAGCTGGAATAATCAGAATGAGCACATCTCAAGAGGTGGAAATTCATAACAGTTATGGAGTGCATTGTAGCCATAATTATGTCTAATTATTTGTGGCAACATTGGGTATGGAGAGGTATCTCCAGGATGGGTCACAAAGGATTCAGGTTTAAAAATCATCAATCAGAAGTGAAGCTGATCAGCTGCAGAACTTTTACTTCTCTTATGGGCAGATTAAATGACTGGCTGGTAAATCAGTAGCTACACACGGAATAATCTACTTTGGAGGTGACAAGTTAAAGGATGACTGTGACTAAGATGTTGAAAGAACAAGAAAGCAGTTTTCTGTTGGGCAAAACTTTGAAGAAAGTAATGCCTGAACTGAAAACTCAGTGACTGAAGGACAAAATTAAGAAATTTCGCATCACACTTTTGAGGCTATAAAACTACCAGCAGAAGAGGCATGGAAAATAAAGCTACATAATTAAAGGCTGGTCCTGAGTATATTTTAAATATTATGATTAAACTTAGGGAAGAACATAAGGCTTCCTATGAAGTGACACATCTAAACTACAGACACAGCTTAGAGCAATACAGTACCAGACAATGGTGTTTTGTAAAAAATATTCTTACCAGAACAAAAAGTTATAAATAAACTGAGACTTGAAATATTAGGTGTACACAGAAAATTTTTCCATTAGTCATAAAGAATGAAAGTTCTTATATAATGGTGTTGAGTATCCGAGTTTCCATAAGTATCTTCTTGCATTTTCACTTGTGGATTTTTTGAGGTGCTTTTTTTTCTGGGATTTAGGGTTGGGTTTTTTGTTTGCTTTGTTTCTTTGTTGTTGGGGGTTTTTTTAATAAGAATTATTTCATAACTTAGAAACTATGGTAGAGACAAATGAATCAGAAAAATATAACACACCATACTACTTCAAGTAGTGTGAACTGAATGGAAAAAAAATCTAGGTTAAGGATAAACTTTTTCTGTTCTCACTGGGTTTTTAGTTGTCGGAAAGAATAAATGGTCTAACCGGAGGGAAAGGACTACTTCTCTCACTTACATTGCCACCTTATGGCAGTTAAATATGTTTGTGAAACTATGGCCTAATTTAGGCCTTCCACTTGACAATTAGTAAGGATAAGCCACTTTCAGAGATGTCAGCTGTCAGAAGTGCTACTGAAACAAAAATCACAGTGAGTCACCAGCACCAGAGCTTACTTGCCAGAGATGTCAAGAACTCTAAGGAGGGAAAGAGAAAGCCACAGAGATATAAAATATTCCTACTTAAATGAAATTTTGACTGTATGATAACTAGGCTTATTAACCGAGTCATGGCTGTCAGTATTACTTTTACTATATCCACACTGAATCAGGAGTGTCAAGATTGATCCATTGTATTTTAGGGAAGGAAAATAGAATGCTGGAAAATAATTTGATACAAGTCTACAAAATAAGAAAACTATTTTGCATTAATAATATGTAAAGAATGACATTTTTTTCTAAATCACTCAAGATCAAGAAAATTCACTTATTAGTAAGCTTTCACCCTAACTTCCCTGTGCCCATTCACTATCCAGAAGCTGTGTTACTATACCTCTTACATAAACCCTGACCATTGAAAGTACCTAACAGCACTATAACAAATTCTTTTCATAAACTGGCATTGCTTTCCTGCAATGCCTTTCACAGCTGGGTCGTGATGGAACTGCTAAATTATCATTACATCATAGCAAATTTCTGAGCCACTTGGTGTATTCTTCAGTTATATTGGAACATAAACGTGCCCATGTTTTTAAAACATCTTTCAAAGTCCTAAACAATTACAGTTTCTAAAAGTATCAGGGGACAGCATTGATAAAACCAAAGGGCTGAACCAACTTCTCTGCTACAACTAAGATCAGGAAAGGGTAATGATATGGAATGCTAATTGAAATACACCGACTATCTGTGATTGTAACAATTCCTCAGAACATGTCAGTGTAGCTGACAGTCATATATCAAGATGGTTGCAGACAAATCTGCAGTAATCCCTTAATATATAAATTGACCAGAAGCAGGCAGTAACTCTTAACCATGCATGTTTTATAAATACAAAGAAAGTTGTGCAATTGCTCAATACCTCTTATGCTAAAGAATCCTCACTGATATCAAGTTCATATTTTCAGTGGACTCATGATTTTCTGCTATTTTTTTTCTTAATACTAGATTAAACCAGTTGAGCTAGTTCAGTCATTGACAGTCTGGAACAGAAGTTACTGCCCCGTTTCATTTTGGTCCTTTCCTTAATCTTTATCCCTACTCTTGTCAGCTCCTTGTCAGCTTTCTCAACTGAGTCGCTTCTCCTCCTCCTTTCCATATCTTTACTTATTTCCCTCATCTCACAGCCTGGTAAACAGAGCAGAAAAATGGGATGGGGAAACTCTGCCTCATCTACAACAGAGATGGCCAGTAATGCACTCAAAGCTCTCACTCACCACAGTGTGCAGGGCAGAGAAGGACTTGTTGACTGTGGTGCTTTTACAGACTTACTGAAGCATTAAGATGCTGAGTAGCAGTTTGTGGCATGCTGAAAATCTTTCTTCCAGCTGGGTAACTACCATGACTTGTCCAGTGCATGTGCAATCAACAGGCTGGAAAGAAGCAGAAAGCAATTGATTGGTCAGTCCCTCACCCTGGGAATCAGATAAACCTTGGATTAGCTTGGTAATATCTCTGGTGGCTTTTTGGCATTAATTTTTTTTCACTGTCAGAATGGCCAGCAGCCAGTAATATTCAAGGAAGGTTTTCCAGACCAGCATCCCAGTTGTGCTCAAAATGACTAGAAATTTAGTAGAAGTTTAGATTACATTCTGACAGATTGGATATAGATTGGCAAGATACCAAAAAAGCCCTAAAGCACCATGAGAAAATTTTTAAACAGCTAGGGAAGTTTATAGCTGAAATTGTCCTAAAATTTAACTATAGACTTGAAACTGTAAAATGCAGTCACACCTCAATAAACTCTCACAAGGTTATGAACAAACCTGATGACTTTCATCAGATAAGACACTTCTTAAAGAGACAGAACTAAGTTCTCCACATAAAAAATATAAGTAAAAGGAGGAAGTAAGTTGTTTATCAGTCGCTGAATATCAAGTCCGCCTCTGCTTGCAGTTAAATGGGACATTTTAAGGTGGTATTTTTGCCATGTTTCAAAATTATTTAAAATCACTTCTGAATGTCCTTTATCTCCACAAGGGAGGTCTGAATACTGTGCATACTGTTTTCTTAAGAATTCATACACAAAGTTGTAATTTTATGTGGAACAAAATTACCCACAAAACCTAAAAGACTCTAATTTTTGCTTTTAAACACCATTTATCTTCTCTCTTCACTCTTTAACATTTATTCTAATTGCTGCTGAAGTCTGTTTGCTAATGATGTTACCTACCATCATTTGCTGATGCTGTCACATGAAAAAACTGCTGCAGCTGATCCAGTTACTCTTCAGCTCCACCATTTGAATCAATACATCGATTTGTGGTCTTCCTGCTTGAAAGGCAACTCTTCTGTCTTCCACACTGGGAATAGAGCAGGAAGAAAAAGGAAAGGAGACACAATTATGCTCTACTAGAGCTGCCCTTAAGTCAGAAAAGAACCTATGTGGTAGAGGAACAGGTATAGGCTATTACCTACCTACTTACACTCTCTTCCTTTAGACTTCCACAAATATACTTCCGTAAAACCAGGGGCAAAAGAGATTGTAGACTAAACGCCGCTGTGAAGAACGTCAATTTTTTATTCTATGTCCTATGCATGAAGAAATACTGAGGAAACACCGAGGAAACCTTTCAAATGCAGTTCCTTTGACTTAACAATGCAGAAATTTTAAAAAGCCAAGAATTGCACAGTGCTTTTTGGACAGTATATTATTGACAATACTAGGGAAACCCACAAACTCAACCTTTTTCTGTCCTTCAGAGGAGAAAAGGCATTTTATTTTACTTCATCATGGATTTTTAAAAGGAGTACATTCCACCACATCAATCTGAATTGCCATGTGAAACCTTCATCTCATGGAAAGGGACTGATAGTGGAACAGGGAAAGGGAAGCTGGAATGTGAATGGGCACCTTGTAATACATAAAGGTTGAACCTGAATGCCTTCCTATTCTGCCGTTTCTCTTTTTTTCTTAAGAAAATTTTGAGAATTTTTAAACTGTAAAATTATTAAACACATTTATGTAGTAATACATGTGAATAAATAGGGTACATGGACATGGATGTGTTTTGGATATTAACTGATATGTAAAGTATTTTTTGATCCTAGCTTTTGGTATGAAGTATTCTCTCTGATCACAACAGTAAAACAGTTTCATGTGTAAGACAATAATTTCTAATCATACTCTGCTGCAGATTTTTCTTACTCCATGTTCTGTAGCACAATCTTTTATTTTCAGAGCTCATCAATTTCCAATTAATTTCTACAAAAGACTTTATATTAATAACCTGTCAGTAATACCAGCACTGTAATTTCTTTTCCTGTCACTTCTTCTATGTAGCTTTTGAAATTTCCTGTTGGATGCTCTCCTTATATGTAGTAGAATTTAACTGTGAAAAAAAGGTCTAAATCCTGAAATACAAGTAGAAAAATCGTATCAATACTGTATTATGTTGTCTTCATATGTCATTGGTTACTATCTTTTCAAAGCAAACATCCTCCTTTCCTTGTTCTTCTAATATTTATATAAAAATAACAGAGTTCTATAAGATTGATGCAGTATAGATAAATGAAATTTCAAGTAACTGCTTTTCAAATAAATGAGGAAGCAAGATTGGTAAAGCTGGTGAATTCACAGTGCTCTTTAGCGTAAGTCTGAATTTTTTTTCCTTGGATGTACATGCAGTTCCAGGCAGAGGCTATCAGGAGCTTGCATTTATCTGCCCTCCTGTTCAGCATCACATAAATCACATCCAATTTCCAATATTACACAGTTAGAGCATGAGCAGCTGCTTTCCATCTGTATAAATAAATACTAGAATTTGCAGCAATGCTGCAGCAATCATTGTAGGACCACATTTGACAACTACCAGAGCCATGAAGAACTTAAGAGAAAGGGTATTCACAATGTTAATTATTGGAGAGAATATTTTAACTTTTGCCTGCCTGAGACCATGAATTTGAGACCACTGCTGGCATAGTTCAGTTTGCATTATCTTGTGGATGCAGCTGCAGATTTTACTAAACACTATATAAAGATATTAATGCAAGTATGGCTGCAGAATATGAGCATAAAGCTACTATACAGCTTGGCAATCAAGAAGTACCACACGATGGGTTGCTATGGTATCTGGTATCTGCAAGCATGAAAGGCTTATAAAGCAGTATTGCTAATAGCAATACAGCATGTAATTCTCCGACCATTTTTAAACATGACTGTTACAGATACTTACTACTTTGGAAATGAAAACAGGTTATTACAATCCATTTCAGACACACATTTTTGAAAAATATATTGTGCTGGTTTTTAATCAGCTGTCACATTCCACAAAGATTATTATCAAGATTGTTGTTAAAGAGAAAGTAACATGCTTTTAAGACAATAGAAAATGGAAGTGCAGATTATGTCTGGAACTGCAGGGTTTGATTGTTATAAATTGTTTATGAAGTGTCATTCCTTATTTTCATCAAAAGCTTTTCTTGCAGCAGACATCATGTGTGCTTCAGCATGCAATTTTCTCTCTCCAGAGGGATGAAAATGTGCCGCAGTTTACTTTGCTTGGGTTACACTGCAGTGTCTTTTTTTTTTTTAAGGCAAGCACTAGAATATGTCTCCTTCCACTGTGCAACAGCTCCCACTGATCAGCAAGGAAAAATAAATATGCTGAGTGACAGAGCTGTATATGCTGTGATAGGCTGTATCACATAGACAAAACCTAGTTGTGCTCTAAGAATGACAGAAATGGTACCATCCCCCACTGAAAAAGATGTTGCTAATGCAGAGGTTTGTGAGACATTAAATATTCCTACAGTGCAGAGATTTCAGATTATTTCTCCTAATGCCTTACTGAGCTAAATAAGCCTTTCTGAATATATACAATAGAATGAATATTGTAAGGATTTTCTCTGTCCAAAAAAAATCCTCTGCATTTTTAATACTACCTCATTATATATATTATATTTATGTATCACTATTTGCCATGCAAATGACACAGATACTTTCATACATGATTCTTTTAGAAGGCTGGGACTGTTTCAGGGCTGCACCGTGGGATTAGATGAATAATGCCTATTAAGAAAAGTAAATCTAAAGCTATTTGAGGAATTCCCTGTTGCATCAAAACCCTTTAGCTGTAGTTTAGAAAGCTCAGATGATCACAGCAGTTCTTAACCAACGTGGTATCAGGTCTGGATACAGGTCCACATGTCTTACAGGGTACAGAACCAAAATCCAAGAAGCTGCTGTTTCAGTCACACAAGCATTGACAACGAACCTTTACACAACCAGCCGAATTACCAGGCTGTGACAAGCATCAGATCTGTCCATTCCCTGCCCGGCCGAGCCCTGCCCGGTGGCTGCGGTTTGTGTTTGACGGCGCTGCCCGCGGCCGCAGGGCGGACAGAGCCCGGGCCGGGGCGCCGGCAGCCGGAGATGCTCCCGCAGCCCCGCCGCACATTCCTGCTTGAAAACACACACTACCCCAGAGCCTATTTAAGCCTTCTTTATGAAAACAAGCGAGTGGGCAACATCCTACCTATTCCCCCTGCTATCCCTCCCTTTTTCATTTTTACAAGTGATTTCGAATGATGGATGCAGGACTAGCCTTGTCCTTAGAAGTGAAACAGAGTTTTGTTACAGGGTTGAGCCAGGCCAGGATCTGAAAAATCCCAGAATTGTTACACTTTTGTTTTCCTGTACAGGTCTGGGGTACAGCTGGGACTTTTCTGGATGGTGGGGAGGAGAGCTGGAGGTTGATGACACCTTCACAAAGTAAAATACACCTACTTTCCGGGGTTAGTAAGAGAGAGTAAAGAAAGCTCATTTCTTAGGCAATTTTCAGGGAGCTTTTCTTATTAATTTTTCCTTCTCTGTGAGCTGGGACAATAGGAGAGTGCAGTGTCCTACTGCTCTAGGAATTTTGCTTAATGTTTTGCATAATGGCACATGACTGACCCATTACTTGAAACCACTGTCTTATACCAAAACTAAAACACAGATTTCTTTTATACCTGCAGGTTAAGGAGGAAGTCTGCAAGTCAACTGTGTCTTTCATAAGCTTTTTACCTTCGAGGTATACTGGAATAATTTCAAAAAATATAGAAGTATCCAAATTTATTCAAATATATACACTTGGAATCCAAAAATACATTACTTTTCTTGTAAAGGTCTAAGATATTGCATTTGAGATATTAAAAATGGAGTGACTCCAGCTGGATTATTGGTTCAACAGCCATAATTTTAAAAACAGTAGAAATTTTATAGGGCAAAATAATTTTATAAATGACCTTATATATTTCTGTGCACTACCAAATTTGTAGAAAAATTATTACATAAACATTTTATGCTTATTCCACATAGAATTTTCAAGTTAACTACACACCTCTCCAGCACTGACTTAACTTTATTCTTTAAATAGCAATTTAAGAGTATAACCAATTTTTTAAAAAGTATCTGCATTATTACATTAACGCATATTATTGCTAGCAAGCACGATATTAAAACACTAGCTATTCTGGATTGAAAAAAACATGCATACTAATTAAAATCAGGTGTAGTTACTGAAAACATGCACATTGTCCTTCAAAGCACAGCGTAGTTCAGGGTATTTTCCTGTTAGTTGTACTGGCCCAAGTACACAGCAGCTACTCTTCACAGAAGAAATGAGAGCTCACAAAAGACAAAAAGGATTAATTACCCCACGGCCAGGTCCAATGTCCACATTGTATCCCTTATCCTGCCACCTGTGTGAGGCAACCTCTTGCCAGGGACCAGCCCAAGAGCCTGGGCAAAGGCATCAGCTCCTGAGCACAGCTGTGACACGGCCACTAAAACCTCCAACAGCTCTCCTCCCCTTCTCCTGGCAAGCACGGATTTTTTTAGAGGGAAAGGGATTAAAGCAACTATGTTATGCTCCCATGGAGTTATTTTGTTGACAGATCCCAGGTCACCTCTCCCATGGTGAGCAGTGTCTACAGGAGCAGCTGTGGAGCCATCCTGCATTGGATTTGCCCAAAAGAGAATACCACTGGATCTCTTCCCGGGCAACTCAAAAATTTGACAAAAAGACATAGCTGAAATGTGGGTTTTTTCTGAATTCTAGAAAAACTCCTCTGATCAGGACATCAGCATTTCATTTCATCTTGATGGTGACAAGTTGATACTGATCTAAGTCATGAAGCAACATGTGATCTAGATGTCTAAATCACCTCACTGCTGAAGTGGCTTGCCCTTAATTTTACCAACCATTACTTGCTAATCTTTATAAACGTCATATAATAAAAGACAAAGACTAAAATAATTACATTAAAAGGTTATCTTTATTCTTTTAGGTTGTTAGCAATGTAGTTATTTTTGGTAAAACAACTTCCTGCATGCAGTTCATCAGTACATTATGAGGCAATAATTTCTACTAAAGCAGGAGCCCATCAATATTCTAGTTCTTTTGTAAAAAATGCAAAGTGTTTCACTGCCCATTGCACAAGCTCACTATTCATCCTCATGAAGGTAGATTTTTGAATAACAAACTATATTTAAAGTGTTTCTACTGCAGTGTGCACCAATAAGCAAAGCAGAGAGTGTGAGATTAACTCTGGGGAAAAAGCAATCTTCCTATGACTAAGATTACCCTGAAAATCAACAGACAGGATTATAACACAAAAAAGGCCTTCTATCTTGTTTCACATAAAAAGACCTACCTACGGATCAGAAAAAAAAGTACTATCCATTTGTTTCTGAATTATTCCTTATTGAAAGGTGTTTAAAGCAATTAGCAGAAATTTTCAATTCCACTTTGTATCTTAGGTTTCTGAACAGTAAAGTGTCAAAGATAGCAATAAGTTAGTAACAACATGAAAATATGTGTAAGTCCTTATAGTACGTAAAAAAACCCACCAAACTATTTTTAGAATAAAAGGAATAGACATGTTACAATTTTCTTTTAGCGCCATAATTTAAGCCATCTCTTTGTCCTGTATAGTCCAGTACCTTACTGCATATTTGCTGATTACAACTCAAAATAAGATCTTTCACAGCAGCAAACTACTGCTTACTGGTATGAGGAATGATGGTTTTGTCAAACAGTTTTTCTTTTTACCACTCACATCTCTTCCCATGTTAAACTTTAACAGCTGTAGGATAATAGCAGCAAGCATGCATCAGTTAGAGCTTCCAATTATTTGAAGTATCACAGAATATATCATAGTATCTATTGAAATGTTGTAAGCTAACTTACTATGGTACATATTTGACACATATACGGTAATTAGGTCATTGTCTCTTTGTTCAAACAGGTACCACTGTGTAAAACAACTGATTAAATAACAGAGGATATTTTACTTACATGTACAGTGTCAGCTTGAATGCAAAAAAACTCATCTAAACCCCAGTGCAGGACAAAGCTGATTTCTTTTTTGCCATCTCAGCTCTCTACAAAAGGTTACATTACAGTGGGAACCTGACTAAATTGCCAAGGGGGTGTCAAAACCACCTCTCTCATGTACATATTTTGTATTTCTGTGATCCATCCTTCCAAAGCAGGGAAATTTAAATCTGAGGTATATATTAAGATAGTATTTGTCCCCAAAGGTACTCTGCTATCAACTTATTCTCATAGCTTTGATTAATTTCCTAAGAGGGATACATTCATGAGAAATAAAAAGTGTAGCAACAGACTCTGTAATAAAGTATGGAAGATACTCATGATATTACAGGGTCAAAACATACCACTTAAAAAAACCCTTATAATTTCCTATAGGCACAATTTGGCATTTGTAGCTTTTCTGTGACTTCAACTGTTTGAATGTTTCAAGAATTATGAGCTATCTTGTACTTTGAAAGTAATTTTTTTCATAGTTTCACAATTTTCCAAACAGAAGCTCTATGTAGCATCATTTATTTAAACCACTGTATCTGAAATGGACAGTAAAATAAATTAAGAACTACTAAAAGGTAATAAAAATAAATATATTTAACTTAAAAGACTAAGTTAGCCACCTCTTTTCTGTGAGAATTATTCCCTTGTTTGATTTACTGACAAATTCTCTATCTGGACTCTGCTGGTTTTTTCACAGTTTGCTGCTTCTTTGATCTACATCCTGAGATTTGATAATCTGGAATCTTGACTTTTTTGCATTTTAGAAGTGGCTTGAACAGAACTATGTTCATATTATGATGCCATAATTACATACTCCTGACATTTGTGTTCCTCTGCACAGAAGAGTATTTTTTTACCATTTATCTAAGTAAAAAGTATTTAGATTTTGTTTTCTCAGCAGAACAGAATTAATAAAGCAGTATGATATTAAACAAGATCATGAAAAAGAACTGACACACATGGAACACAGATAGGAGATGAAATGTACACAGTGGACACACTTATTCCACAAAAGTAGAGGCCTATTAGGACCCATTAAGGGTTCCAGTAGTCCAAGTAGAAATTTTGTGTCTCCTTTCAATTAGTAACAGCTGATAATCAAAACTATTGCTCTGCAAGTTTGTTTCCCTGTTACAGACCAAGAGTTTACTAGTGAAGGATCATTGTCTTGGACAGGCACTGACTGCAACAGTGGGTAAATATGTAAAAACTTATAATTTTGGCATAATCTTCCAGTCAGAGTGCTACTGACAAAAACATCGTATTTTCAAGCTTGCAAACCTTTATCATGTATAACCTCTGCCTTTTACTTTTTGTTTCCTCTTCTGTCTTTTCCTTTGTTTTCCTTTTCTGATTTGTCATCTTCATATTTTTCTTTTTCTGGTTTTGTTATACTATCATAAGAAGGCGGAGCTGTGGTGGATGCAGACATATCCATTTTCTCTGGAGATGAGTTTTCACTCAGCTTACCAACAATCATATCATTTTTGATAAGCTGATCACCCCCATCTTTTTGATACATAAATGAAAGCTTCTTTACTGACTGTCTTAGAAGATGACGTCTGTAAGCACGCTGAATGATAGTGGCAGAAATTTCTTCCTGTTTTCGTTTCAGTGTAGTTGTAATTGGTTCATAGGAAGCTTTAGAGGGATTAGATGCCATAAACCGATCTTCCATCTGTATTCTGAGGGCGTCCATCTCCCCACTCTCCCCCAATACACGTTTTGTGAAAGCAAACAAGATGTCGAGGCAGTGAATTCTGTCGCCGCTCACCACAGGTAGATCCATTGCAATAAGCTGGACTTTGTTTGGTTTTGGTATATTAAGAGGAGGCTCTAGAGAAGCTGCAAAATCAGACAGTTTGCTATATTCTATGAATTGTGTTGCATCAGGATCATATTTTTCCCAAATCTCATAGAACATCTCAAAGTCATCCTCACCCAAGGGTTCAGCGCTTTCTTCAGTAGCAACGCTGAAGTTCTCCAAAATCACAGCAATGTACATGTTCACCACCACCAGAAAGGAGATGATAATGTAGCTGACAAAGAAGAAAATCCCAACAGAAGGGTTGCCACAGTCACCTTTCACAGAGCTCCCTGGATGAGCCTTGTTAGGGTCACAGTCTGGCTCCCCACTGTTCAGAATTGGGTTGAGCAAATTACTCCAACCAGCGGACGTGGTGATCTGAAACAGGCAGATCATGCTGTTGCCAAACGTTTCAAAGTTGAACATGTCATCAATCCCATCCTCCCTCTTGACGTAAGCAAAGTTGGACATGCCAAATATTGCGTAGATGAACATGACCAGGAAGAGCAGCAGCCCAATGTTGAACAAAGCAGGAAGAGACATCATCAAAGCAAAGAGCAGAGTGCGGATTCCCTTAGCGCCTTTAATGAGGCGCAGGATTCGACCGATCCTGGCAAGTCGTACGACTCTGAACAAAGTGGGTGACACAAAGTACTTTTCAATCACCTCAGCTAGAAACATACCTGTGAAACATAAAAATAGAGTAAGTTTTTAACACAGATTACATTTTCCACAGAAAAGTATAAACACACCCCCAACTCCATTTGTGGAATTAGTGGAAAATATAATTGGAGATAAATTTTATCTGCTATAGATAATTTTAGAATTTTTTCCTCGCACTTTTAGAAAATAACCCCAAACCTAAAAGTATTATAACTGATACAGTATTATTAAGAAAGTTAGCACTCTCAATTATGCATTTCATTTCCTAAATAATCAAGAGAAATAAAAATTAAGTAACTCCTCTACTTTGCACAACTTGACACAGATAAAGCATTAAATATACATATAACTATATTTCATTTTGAACATAACAATTTCTTACCTATTATTGAAAGAATAACAACCACAAAATCAAAAATATTCCAGCCAATGGTGAAGTAATAATAACGGAGTGAAAATATTTTGAAGACACATTCACCAGTGAAAAGGACAACAAAGACCAAGTTAATCCAATATAAAATATTTTGCATCAGTTCAGACTGGTCATCTGTTTCTATCATCATTGTGACCATGTTAAGACAGATGAGAACCATAACCGTGATGTCAAATACTTGCTGTGTTACAATATCAAACATCAGACCTTGCAATTTGTTCTGAGGGGAGAAAAAAGAAAAGGTTATAGTATTTTTATTTAATAAACATCAGTTTCCTCCCTCCCACTTAATTCTTCCTCTCCCAAAATATACAACCAAGTAAAAGGCTCAAAAATCTAAGAAAACCATTGTCCAGTAACTTATATGCCAGTTCAAAGTTTTCCCCTCAAAACCAACAAGCCTATAGTTCTTCACATCTTTGATTCTCTGCTTCTTCAGGCATAAAATATATGAGAGATTTTTCCTGCAGAACAGATATATGTACATTTCAATTCAGAATGAAGGGATAATTTGAATAAGGCTGAAACCATTCTAAAGTTAAATGAGAAATTTTATTATAATGAATGCCCTGCTATGATTTCTCCCCAAATACAGATGACATAAAAACAGCACAGTTCTTACCACTGGTCGAGGTATAGGTTTTTGTGGTTTCTTGGATCCCAGCTTCTTCATTGCATTGTAGTATTTCTTTTGTTCTTCTGTCATGAAAATGTCTTGACCTCCAAGGTAAATTAATAAAAGAAACCCCAAATCTGATTACAGCCTTGCCTTCACATCCATTAATTCACAGCATTGCAGAACATGATTTTAATCAACCCTTTATTCATCCTTATACATGGTTACCAAAATCAAAACTTAATAATTATTTCAAAGATTATTAAAATATTTGATGAATCTTGAAGGAAAAATGAAAGAAATTAGGGAACAAAGAAAATCCCCAGAACTTCTATTTCTTATTAAAAAACAATACATACCTGATTAATTCAGTTAAATAAATAAAAATACCCAAACAACTTGTGAAATATACATTTCACAGACACTTATACATCTAGCATCATAAACTCCACATTGTAACTCAATCTACCAGAAATAAAAAAGCTTCAAAGGTACAAAGATACACTGTGAGCAGATATGCCTTCAGGTAAAACATACAAGGAGAAAGAAAATACTGATTTTACTTTTCAGGATGTGCATTTTACCATTTGAGAATAGGTATCTCAGTTCAAGTGATACATGAACAGTGTATATGTAGCTTGATCATCCTCCTACATTGTACTGAGATCATCAGAAACATTGGTTTACTCTGGGGTTTCTTGTCTGAATAAAAGGATTTCTAGACTTGTATGTGTAATACACACATGGAAACCCTTATCAAAAATACAATTTATACTGACAAGTAACTTGTTTTCTTCCTTTCGTGCATTTGTTTGTAATTACATTCCAGGTATGCATGATATCAAAGCAGTGGCATTTAGAAATGAACTTGAGTTATTCAGGAGTGATTCTGTGACTTTGTCTCATCTTTGTTTTGTGAATTTGTCAAATGTAGTGTCAATCTTACAGACAAAGTAATGATAAGGCTGAATGAAGGTGTGTTTAACTTTCAGCTGTGGCTATATTTTGACATGAAGATTTAGAAGTCAAAAGAGACTGTCTTTAACAAACTCTCCTCATAAATCAAATATTCAAGTAAAATTAACTTCTTGGAGAGCAACTGTTTTGGAAGAAAACAAGTTGATTCGATAATTATGGTGGAAATGTGCTGTGACTGTTGGAAGATTTCACTCAGTGGGAAATAAATAATAATAATAATAATAATAATAATAATAATAATAATAATAATAATAATAATAAAAGTGGGATTAGGTTGGGGATTTCTTCTGCTGTCTCACTGATGTAATGGCTACCATGAGTGAACAAGCCATCCTTGTGTCAGTGTACTGTCCTTGGGGAGAATATAGGCCTCAAGCAAGATACCATTAAGGACCAGTTAGGAATTTTACAGCAGAGCACTGCTTCTCTCATAGAACTAAATAATGAAAGTAGGATGCACACAGGAAGCACAGAGAAGCACAGTTTAACTGCACAGAGATAGTATATTGCAACATGAGGTCCTTTTCCATTCATATCCCAACATGCCCAAATGTTAGTTATATTAAGAGAGAACAAAGACAAGAAAAATACTGCTGGGTAGCCATGAACTGTGATTTGCACATTTTCTATACATTCAAAAGACAGACTATGCTTGCTAATTTGCTACATAAAACTGAAGAATACTGTACAGATAGAATTTTCCCCAGCCTAATTGGCATGTCCAGTACTTTACTTTCTTGGTGACTTAGAACAGCTCCAAATGTACAGGGGGTGGATACCACACTGCCAGAAAAAGCCCTGTAGCAGGAACCCTTATCTGCCTTCTGAGTCATGATGATTTCAGCAGTGTCTGCCAAGTGAACTTAATAAAATTTATAATTACCTCACTAATGAGTAAGGTCACCTTGTTACTTATCAACTGCCAAAAATGCCAATAATATTGTATATAGCCTTGCTCTCCAAGGATGAGAAACGGATCCACCTTCCTGCTAAGTACTGGATGCCCCTAAAGTTTACTCCAAGGAAGGTGCATATATCTTGAAGGACAAAAATGCCACCATTCATGGTTTAAATAGCAAGTACCATTTAATTTGTCATCATAGGCTGCATTTTCATCCTTTTAAAATGTTCCTAGAGTTCTTGACACAATCCTGTCCTCATTTAAATAATAGAAACAGCTCAGCTTGAAAAGAAAACCTACATATTTTCAAATTTTTCATTTTCATTTTTCATTTTCTTTTTCTTGCAAATTCACTAACTCAAGACAGCTTCCCAACCCTCTCTGATCTTACAATAGATAACAGTATTTTCAGCATATAACTTGTCTGTACTAATTTCTGTAATGGAGGTCTTCACAATACTGCTATAATTTTGACATTTATTGTTTTGCATATTCTCTTCTTTCCTGCCTTTATTTGCTTGAGTCATTGGCACTTTCACATAGCTTGGTCCCAGCACTGTAAGGTTAAGAAAAAAAGAATGTAACTTTCTGATGGACAACATATCATTGGGATGTGGAGAACACAAAGATACTCACTCTAAGGTTAAATTATTTCAAATGCCTTAGAAAGAAAAAAATATTATTTCATTATTTTGAATAAACAAAAATCTTAAAACATGATTTCCTTTTTTTCTTTCTATTACTACAGGAAATTTCAGAAACTTATTTATCCTTGCATACATTTGCTGAATGCTAAGTAACAATGAAGTATTGTGAAAATGAAATATGTGACACTTATCTTCTTTTTTTGTTGGTTGAAGTTGTCTATGATGACACCAATAAATAAGTTTAGGGTGAAAAATGATCCAAAGACAATAAAGGCCACAAAGTAAAGGTACATATACAGGTTGTCTTCATACTTGGGCTGTTTCTCTGCCTATGTAACAAAGAAAAACAGCAAAGCATCACAAATAACAGTTAAGACAAACCAAAGATTCCCAAGCAGGAAGAGAAGTTGCATCCAGATGGACAGGGGGTAAACCCAACTGTACAAGGGGGTGAACCCAATTCTTTTGGAGCATACACTACACTTGCCTTATACTTGAACTTGAAAATCTACTTAATACAGGCTTCTATAATTGCACACATTGCAGGACTTGCCATTCCTTCCCTCTCTGTCTGTTCCCTTTGATGACATTGGACATTTCATGTAGGTCCTACTAAATTTGACAGAAATATGCAAATCTCAAAAGCAATTCAGTTCCTACAGACTATATGCAAATCAAGAGCTGGATTGAGGAGAGATGTAAATAAATATCAAGATTAAAAGAAAAATATGCAAAATTTAACAAATTTGGTTTTTGAGATCGTGAGAGTCTACAGCTCTGGATTCGCTTTTGCAGTGATGCCTCTTGACTATTTGGGTTAATTCTGAAGACACAGGAAAAAATTATTTCCTGATCTGTACAATCTCAGACATAAATTAACAGAAAACCACATCTCATTAGTTTGGATTTTTACAGAAGAATTATTAAATTAGTAATAATTTATGTAGCTCTACAGCTATAATTTTTTTTTTACCTGTTAAAAACGTAAGCGCTTTGTGGGCACAGATTTATACAGAAAATTCATCAGGGCTTTACATTTAATTTTTTATATTTTAGTTAATTTCAACTGCCATTCAAGGAGCATTACATCCATCTTACATTTGTTTTCTCTCAGTAATTTTTTTTTACTCAGTAGATTTTATATTACACTCACTTCTGTAGAATCAACTGCAGCGTACATAATCTCCATCCATCCTTTAAATGTTGCCTAAAAACAAAATTTGTTAATATTTTCTATCAAAGCTCCAGTTCTGAAAACATTCTAAATAAAACAATGTCTTCTGCAGTGTATTTGTATTCATAACAATAAAGAGACTATTAAAAGTCTGGTGAGTTACAAGTGAAGCATACACAGGAAGCTCATTACTGTGAATATTTCCCCCTAATTCTTAAAACACTGAATAAATTCTAATCTTCATGGTAATTCATATAAACTCTCTGCGAGAGGAGTTGCAATCAATATCACCATACCAGATAGAGAGCAATTTATCTCCCAGGGAAATGCGATGTGCTGGTTGCCATCTGTAAAGCATTACCTTAACAGGAAAGGCACTGTGCTATTTGGCATCCCAGTAAAGCCAAGTCCCTGATGTCAGGATACAGGGAACCTACGTGATCAGCTAGTCCACCTGCACTGGGATGGCATCTAGCTCAAATCCACTAGAAATCAGGAGCTCCAAGAAGAGACTGAGTGAAGCTGCCCAAGGACTCAGTAGCTCATCTCTCCTTCCAGTGTGTGCCACAGTGTCCTCAGAATCCACAGGGAGCCACCGCCATGGCGTGGGAGTCACAGCGTGTCACACTCAGCTCTGTGCACCTTCTGAGTCAGCACCCAGCCTGCATCCACTGCTGCTCCTCAGAGCCTCCCCTGCACATCCCAGCTCTCTGGCTGCCCTGTAATTGCATTACTGATGGAACCATTCTGAACTGCACCGTTCCTCTGCCCCGAGCGCAGCACATGCTGCTGACACCAGATGTTCCCAAACACTGCTTGGTTCTCCTCAAGGTGTTATAATAAGGCTTTCAGTGCTAACTTTCTGACTACCAAAAAACTGGAGGACTTCTCCAGGAAAAAAAAAAAAATCAGCCACCATCTGTTGGCATTGTTCAGACAGAATAAGGAAATAGTCCTAGAAGAAACTAAAAGGTAAATAAGTTGTCCCATGAAATCTTAAGAAAATAATGGAATCATTACTGGCTTGCAAATGACGTTCAGAAATCATCTAGTTTAAACCCTCTGCCAGGGGCAGGGACATCTTTTACTACATCAAAAACTTCCAGTGATGGACCATCCACATTCTCTTGGCAACCTGAATGTCTCAATGCCTTATCACTAAAAAAATAAATAAATCTTCCTTATATCCAATATAAACCTACCTTCTTTCAATTAAAAACTATTGCCACTTGTCTTGTCCCTACAGGCCCTCAGAAAAGTTCTCCCTTTTTTATAAACCCTCTTTAAACATTGAAAGGACACTATAAGGTCTCCCTGGAGCCTTCTCTTCTCCAGGCTGAACAACCCCAACTGTCTCAGCCTTTCTTCAAAGGAAATTTGTTCCAGTCCTCTGATCTTCTTCTTGGCTGTCTTCTGGACCTCTAAGAGCTCCATACCCTCTTGTTTGGTGAGGTCTCATGAGAATGGAATGTAGAGGGGGGACCACATCTCTGTCTGTTGGCCCCACTTTTTATGGCCAGCTCAGAAATTATTGACTTTGCAGTCAAATCCTGTGCAACTACATGCAAGTGCACATTGCCAGCTCATGTCCATGTTTTTTCCACCAGTACTCCAAGACCACATCTGTGGGACTGACCTCAATCCATTCATTTTCCAGTCTTTACTTATACTGGGGATTGCCCTGAACCAGAGCACGACCTTGCATGTGGCCTTGAACTGTGTGATGTTCATGGAGCTCCACTGCTGGCTGAGGTCCATCAGGCTGGCATCCCCTCTAAGCCTATGACAAAGCTCAGCTGGGTGTCATCTGCAAACTGCTGAGGGTGCACTCAATTCCATTATCAATGTCATTGATGGAGCTATTAGATAGTACTGGTCCTAGAGCAAATCCCTGAGAGCACCACTTGGTACTGGTCTCCTCTTGGACATTAAGCCATTCACTCTAAGTCTTTCAACACAGCCATCCAACCAATTCCTTATCCCTCTAGAGGGCCTTCATCAAACTTACTCTGGTGAGCTATGATACTGAGGGCATGGAAGGTCAGAATGATATATTTACTGCAACCATTACATAGGTGAACTGTAGGTGCAAGCCATGCTACAAATGCTAAAAGCAGGGCCACTCTCTAAGCTGGTAATTTTTGCAATTGCCAGTACTGTTTAGCAATAGCTACTATCACCCCCCGAAGCAATCAGATGGTAGCCTGCTAGCACAATGCTACCTACTAAACTCTACCAGTTGGAAATTTTTAAAGATTGAATAATTATCAACTGCTTATGAGTACAAAGAATTTCCCAGAAGCAATTTGTCAAATCAACCTGATTATGAATATATGTTTGTCTTGTTGGCAGTTTACACTTTCTCTAAAAGAGGTTCATGCCTAGAAATCCAGCATTCTCTTGTTTGAAGATCAGGTAAGTCCTAGAAGGTATCTATGACAACCATGGTAAAAATATTAGTCAATGTGCCTTAACAGATAATAAAAGAAAATGAAACCTAGCTGCAGTTTTCAACCAGATATTTTTTACTACATACTGTATTGCTGTAGCACTTGAAAAGGTACTAGCAGTTGGGTGCCAAGGAACTTCATATCCATCAGGTAAATATCAGATTCCTCCTCTCCCAAAATGGGCAAAGAATGTATCACATTCTTACCATAAGCAACAATACTTAGCTCAATAGAACAAAGCTATAAATTCAAATCTATATCTACTTATTTATTTTAAAATAACATTGAAAATTATGGAATTAAATTATACTGCTACTAAAATTAAAGCTGGAAAATTTATGCACTTACCACTTGAAGCAGAGAAAGATAACCAATTGCAACATTATCAAAGTTTACTTTCACATTTTTCCACCGAACATCTCCAGAAGTCCTGTTCTTATTTTCACACATACTTCTATTGCTGACTTCCTGTGGTACGAACCTTTCATCATTTGTGGTGTTAACACAGTAATAGAACTTGCCAGCAAACAAATTTACTCCCATGATGCTGAAAATTAGCCAGAATGTAAGACAAACCAGAAGTACATTCATAATGGATGGGATTGCTCCAGTAAGAGCATTCACAACCACCTAGTCAATAAACACAGAAAAAAAAATTAAAAAACAACACAAGGGTTATTTTTTAAAAAATCTAGAAGATTATTTCATGTAAAACATTATATTACACTGAAGTAATGCAAATAGAAAAGGAATAATGCACACCATATAACCAAACATGCTACTTTTGGCCTTTTTAAGACATGCAATTAGCCTTCTTACATGATTTTATAATTTAGCATATTTTTTTACACATTATTTGTTTTACACATTATTTCCTTTTCTTTTCCTTACCCTCATGCCTTCAAAGCATGACAAAGCTCTTAGAGGTCTCAAAGCTCTTAATGTTCGGAGGGATTTAATTGCACCAAATTCTGAGAAACCAAGGGCAGTAGCTACTAAACTAACCAGCGAGACCTGGAGGAAACAAAACAAAACAAAAGTACTTTTCTTTTTAAAGTAACTTCAAAATAGAATTGCCTTGAGGGGTAAAATTTTGATGTGGATATTGGGAAAATACTTCACAAAGTCCCTAATCTTTCAGTGAAAACATATTGAAAAAGAAAAAGAAGAAAAAGAAGAAAAAGAAGAAAAAGAAGAAAAAGAAGAAAAAGAAGAAAAAGAAGAAGAAAAAGAAGAAAAAGAAGAAAAAGAAGAAAAAGAAGAAAAAGAAGAAAAAGAAGAAAAAGAAGAAAAAGAAGAAAAAGAAGAAAAAATAGTGTAATATGGCATGTAAATTTCAGAACAGTTTGAACAAAAACATACCTTAATCCATAATACTATCTGTGGATATGTGTGTATGCACATTTTTATTAAAAAATAAAAATTCCTCTCCCTCGATCTGTTTGATTGTGGTTTGGACAATCTGTGATACCAGCTATAAACTAACTTCTACATACAGAAATTCTAAGTATGACATTAGAAAATTAGAAAATTCAAAAGACGTATTGCAAAAAAAGAACGGGAAATATTACAACACACCCTGCAATGATGCACATGACACAGAATCCCAACCTCAGCTTCATTTCAACTTCTGTTCTTGTAACTACTAAATAGTATAATTGCAGAAAAGCACATGGTTATCATAAGCTGGAAAAATCTTTAAATTTTTTAAATTGTTTGTTTCAAATCTACTGGTAGGGGACAAAAATCTGTCCCAGACTCCAGATTCCAAGCAATTAACAGAATTTTCTTTTGTCCATTTGTTGAACATCTTCACAAAAAGAAAGAACTCCTTTAAATGAACATATCATGCAATGTCACTAATCTAATTTCTTTGGAGAGCAATATCAACACTAGTTTTTAATGTTATTGTTGAAAAAAAAATTCTCCCCTGCAGTTCTTTGTCAGTGCCTCATAAAGCCCAGAACCAAATGTCCTACTCCATGTGCTCGTTTAAATTTCCCTTTCTTTTCTTGTGTCTATGTCCTCCTTGCTCTCTGTTGCCACATCCAGCAGACTGAAGGCAAATTAGTAAACAGTGCTCCCTCACCAGCTGGGACCCCACACAGTAAAACAGAGAACACAGGGTGTCAATGACAACACAAAGGCAGATTTAGTTACCACACTGGATAATTGCAGCAGCATCATATTCACCAGTATGTAATTTTCTGTTCCTTTAACCCAAATTTATATTATTCACTGCAAACATCTCTATCAGATGGAAGTTACATAAAATGACCTGCCTAAGCAACAGAAACAGACTACTTAGAAAGCATGGTACTTACATCAACAATCAGGAAGTCCAGCCAGCACCAAGCATTAGTGAAGTAAGTCTGAAAACCATAGGCCACCCATTTTAGCACCATTTCCAGAATAAAGATGTAAGTAAAGATTTTATCAGCATAGTCCAGAAGGATTTTTATAGTCTTGCGCTGTTCAATATAGATATCTTCAAAAGCCTGTAAAGAACAGGTTACATATAAGATATTGAAAAGTCTTTGAAAATTACAAATTAAGCCAGAACAAAATGAAAACAGCAAAGTAAAAACACTGTCAACTCCAGATGTTTTGCCTTGAGAGACCAAAATAACAGAAATTACAATTAGATTCTTTCTGCATTTTAGATCTTTATTATTATCTGAAAATGGAATTACAATATGAAGTCTGAGGTTGCCAAAAAAATTTTTAGAAATTTCAATAATAGTCAACAGAGAATTATAATTTTCAAGCCAGATTCTGTCAGAAGGCTGTCTCATTATTACATCAACTTCAATTAACAAAAGAGACCAGATATTATGTTGATGATGCCTAGTGAACTTCAGTCTCAGGTGCTGATGGCAAGGTTTTCATAGTGGGAGGCTGTGGATGTGGCCACTGTGAGAAGAGAGCAGGGGACTGCTTTGTGCCAGCTCCACAGTCAATCCCACGCAGGAAATAGCCAAGCACAACAATGAAGCTGACAGTGCCTCTGGGAAAACATATTTAAGAAAGGGCAAAACACTGCATGGCAGTATGAGCACTGAAGGAAAAAAAGTGAGAGAAACTACCCTGCACAAACCAAGGTCAGAGAAGAAGGAAGAGGTACGTGGTGCTTTAGGTGCTGGAGCAGAGACCAAGACAATATATGGTAAATCCTATGTCAATCAGCAACCAAAATGAACCCAAATATGTGAAGCACTAAATGTCACTAAGAATTTTATAAAGAAATTCAAGAATTCCTATGTAACAGTCCAGAAACACAGCAACTAAAATTGTAGCAAAAATTAAGTATGATTAATTCAGTATCTGCTTTTGGGGACAATTTTCATTTGAAGTAGAATATTTTTTTAATCCATACATTTTCTTTTTCATGATTTTTATAATTTTTTAAACAAGATTTTCAGCATAATCCTTTTCATAAACGCATACATTACCTTGAATTCATCAAAAGTTTAATGTAATGTAAATTAAATGTAATACTCAAAATATTCTGGGACTTTAGTTCCAAGTTCTCTTCAAAGACAACTTTGTGCTTTATTCTTAATGAATACACGTTATATTATTAACTTTGATAAATCATTTTATAGGTACTGTTTCTATGGGTGCAAGCTCTACATACCAGAGCACCACTGCTGAGAAGTATCATGAAGACAATGAATGATTCAAACCAGTTGTGCTCTACTATCTTGAAACAGGTTTTTCGAAGGTTCCACCAGATTCTTCCTTTTCTGCTCTCCCTATTGCCTTTACAGCATTTAAACTTCTGTACACAGCCTAATTGCACAAAAATGAAGAAACTGTTATATGGTAGAATTTTCATTATCCTGAAAAATCAAATCATTCTTAGCTAGCTCCTGTTCCATGAAGATCAAGCTACTTCACGCTACTTATGCTACTTACCTTTTCAATTTTATACTTTGGATATAGTAAAATTTGAGTGTACACAATTTTTTCTCTATTCTGATGCTACTACAAGCTTATTAGTAAAGGACAGTCATCTAATCAAGCTAATTTCCATTTACAAACACACAAAAATATGTATCATTCAGTTTATATTCAGATAATTAAAGAACATATGCAACTTGTCAGGGAGTAGAAACAAAGTGCATACATAGCAACTTTTACATGAACTTGTTTAAGAATACAGAAGCTTCTTTTTTTAAAAGAACTTTTGCCTTTTAAAAAATGTTCAAATAAATCAGACATAAATACTACTTTATTATAATGAGAAACAAGTGATGCTCCAAGTGCTGACTAAGGATACCTCTTTACATAAACAAACGTTTTAACAGCAGATTATGAGAGCTTTTCCAATGTGATACAGATTTGTGGCAAGTGTCCACAGAAATCTGCCTCACATTGGAGAGCTCCTTACTTTATCATGAGGCCTCAAGGCATTGTTAGCAATGAACCTCAGGATCTGCCCAGCCAAGAGTAGCCTCCTTAATTCTTTAAAAATTATTAATCATAAAGAAACAAAAGAAACAAAACCAAGTTGACATGACCTTAAGGGGTCCCAAAGGCATTCTGGTTTTTCCTGTTAAGTGTCATTAAGTTCATATGTTACAAATAAGTTACACTATATTTCATCATCTCAGATAAAACAGCTGCCACTGCGAAGAACATTAACTACCTTACCTTGAATCACTCAAAATGTTTACATTATGAAAAAATTAATCTTATGTCCAAGAGTGAATTGGTATCACATAACACAAGGATAAAGAAGAATTGTAATATATTGTCGAATCACTTGAGAAAGGTGCATTTGTTTGTTGGATTTTTTTTAATTAAGAACTTGCTATAGTCAATACAGCCCCACACTGACAAACAATTTTGGGTTTATAAAGACAAGTAAAATAATACTACAAAGGACAAATGTCCTAGCTTAAATCACAGATGTCTGCAAAACAATAAATTTAAAGGCATGGACAGGATAGGAAAGATAATACTGGACCATATTTTGTTCTGAATTATTTTACTCATGACTTAAAAAAAAATTAAGATCTGTAAAATTCTTTCCTACATAGTAAATTTCAGTAGTCCCTAAAAGATATGGTTATATAGAATGAAAATAAATCAAAACATTTAAGGACATGCAAGTTTTAACCCACAGTATATTTACACACTTTCCCCCCATTAATGGTGCAATGTCAACAAAGTAAGTTTATTTTTTGAGTCAAACTTTCCATTGAATGGTGGATGGTGGATGATCTGAATCACATACTGCATTGCTTTCTTGCACTAAGAAGTGATCATGAATAATCACGATTCCATTTTAAATTTCTCAGTGAAGTCAGCCTAGCAGAGGGTTTGATCTCGCAGATTTGACCACTGACAAAATAATTTAAATCAACAGAATTACTGTCTGTTGAGAATAAGTTTATAGAATTGTGCCTAGTGATTATTTTAAAATATTATAAATGATCAAATACACAAATATTGAACTGTGCTTTAACAAATAGTACTTCATAGATATCAGAGTTGCTATCTACAACATGCAAAATTATCATACCCTAAGACTTTATGAACTAGGATCCAGGGCTGCTGTGGCAAATAGCTTTCTTAAACTGCCAATGTTTGTTGCTAACAAGCAAAATGTAATTGCTAGGCCCAAATTTTATTTCCATACCTTCTGTAAAGCATGCCTGTAGTTCCGATGCTTTTTCTGATTCAGTCTCACTTTTTTCTTCTCCAAAGACAGCTAAATTAACTGTACTTCCTTCTGAAGAGCTGGAAAAATCTAGCTTCTGAAAATAAAATTCAATTTTTTTACTTTATTAATATTTATATTTTTAGAAGTGTAATTAACTAAGCATGCAACACCATATGCCAGTAATAAGAAGAACAATATTTTTCACCAGAAATACAAAAAAAACACCCACATGTAGCAGTCAATGCTGTTGAAATGTGCATAAATCGTCCACTTTCTATCTGGAGATTGCAGAGCATGAAATTTCAGAATTTCTAGAAAGTTAACTGTTAGCAAGTTGATTTGCTGATACATATTCTATTCATTTTGCTTTCTACTGTTATCTTCTTATACATTTCAACTGGCATTAATTTGCATTCTTTTTTGCCAATGCACATATGTAGTACATTGTGCATTCTGAAACTACCCATTACTCTGGTACACATACTTGTACAGTCAACACCAGAAATAATTTTTGGTTTCCTTTTTAATAATTAATATTACATAAGCCACATTATTAAAATGATCCCCAAATATAAAAGCAAACACACACCACCACCACCACCCCCCATCCATTACAGAATATGTAATATATTATTTTGTAATCTGCTTATGTATTTCAGAGACCTGGAGATTTTAATGGAAGATGTGGTGTCCTGTACACTTAAATTAAGTATGAGTACCAAACTAAATCAGAGTAGTTTTGGTCACAGCATTCTCTGACATTTTACAATGTTATTATCAAGAAGTATATAACATCAGTAATGAAGTCACACAAGTAAATGTCTGTAGGGAATGATGTAAGCACGCTTTATAAAACAACCTTGGTTTTGTCAGATCAACAATACTTTTACTAATTTAGTTAGATTTTTATGATTAAGAGATATTTAAAAGATAAATGCAGACAAGTTACTATCCAAGTTGTATTTACACCTCAATTGTAAAATGTGAAAAGACAAGATTATTTTGGGTATTAATTTATTTTTATGTTTGTGAAAGAAGACAGACAATATGATAACAATAAGTAACCTGGTATTCTGCCTTAACTTTTATTAAAAATGGTTTTGTTATGTTGCCTACTTTGCTATTATTTTACAAGCTGATTATCTGGAATAGACCCCCCATATTACTCATGTTTACAGTAAGCATGTCTTCTTTTTAGCAGCATAATTTCAAAATAGCAATATTCACAGCAAACAGCTTTTCCTGTCATTACTTCTACTGAACCCAGGGATAGCACAATATGCCCTCCACGATTCTATTATTATGCTGCTTTCATCATTCCATGACATAGCATATATAGCAAAATGTTGCAGTGGTGGTGAGTAAACTAAAATATATAATTAAATAAGTCAAATTTTTAGTTTTAAAATAGATACATTTTAAGAATAAAGAAGGTTTGTGTCATATTATTAATAAAAATTTAAAGCAATGTGAAGTACCCTAAGTAATTTCAACTGTAAGCTCAGTACATTGTTTGAGCAGATGACATTAATTCAAATGAAAGAATAAAAGATGAACAACCACAGACACAAAAGGAACTGAAAAGAATCAATGTGTTTAGAACATGAAGTTATATATTTCATGGTAGAAGAATCAGATATTAGGACTTTCTAAAATTTATTTTTAATTACAAAAGGCAATTTTCTTTACTCTAGAAATAAAACTAGAGATTCCACTAACCATTTTGATATAAACCATCTAGTCTGGTTTCCTCTTTCTTCCATAGATGGTATAGAGTATAATCCTACTGCTTGAAGAGTCACAGATTTAATTAAACATTGGTTCTCTTTTTTATGTGAGGGGCTCACTAAGATGCAGGTATCAAACAACAACATAAAAAGTGATCGTAAAAATCAATATGCATAGAAAGTTTCCCTTCAAATTAAAATTTAGAAAATTAGGGTTTTTTGCTATTTAAAACAGAAGTCATTGCAGAAGTCTGATTGATCTGGGGAACCAACCACTCCAGGAAGAGAACTCTTAGGAAAGACAGAAATGCTCATCCTTCAACTTCCAGGGCCCTTAGCTGCTGTTCAGTTTACCAAACAGAGGTAAGAAGACCACACTGTATGTACACTAAGCACTGGATTAAATAGATCAACTTGGAAAAAACTGGCATACATATCCATTAAAAAAAAAAAAAAAAAGCATTGCCTTATTATGCAGGGAAGAGTAAGTAAGAAAAACTGACATCCAAATGAAATATTTGGTGTATTTTTCAGTCAAATGATTGGAAGTTCCCAGTTTACTGTTTGCATGCTGCTCTATGCTTGTCTAGACTCATGCAAGCAGAGGCTTGAGTTAGGGGCAGTGTCACATAATCAATATCCACCAAATAAGACCCATCCCCTCATACCTGGGACCACTAGGATGGGATATTATCGTTGTCGACTCTTCCATACCGAAGTGCCTTTTTGAAAATAGCTTCAAAAAATCCCTAGAAAGACATTTTTCAATTCCTTCTGAACAGGAAGGTTCAGAAAGTCCTGCTTTACTGTGCCCTCAGACACAAAAGAGAGACCTAAATACTTCCAAAATATAATACAATGCAAAAGAATACATGGAATATAATGCAAGATTCCACAACAAAACCACACAAACAAAATTTGTATTTGGAAAAGCATTACCTCAATGATCCCTAAATGGCAAAGACCAGAATTGTCGAACCATTGAGAAGAGATCATCAGGAATAAGAAATGCATAGCTTGGTACAACTAAGCTAAATAAAAAACTTTGTGATTTTTATGGTTCTAGAGTTTCAAAATTTAGAGGTTTGGGAGTCTAGCAGTTTCTACTTTGTCTTTTTAAAAAATTGTCTTAATTTTATCCTTATCCAAGTTTTCCTATTTGATATTTCCTTCTTGTTTGAGCATCCTTATTTATATAGTTTTAAACCACCCAGATTTATTTAGACATCTGCATAAAAATTTTGATTATTGTTTTATGTTTCTCTTTATAAAAATAAAGTAACTGGACTTTTATTTCACTACGAAACAATTATTTACGATGATGAACCAAACTTACATAAATGCTTCCCTATATTCCAACCTTGCAGACATTCATAAACTTCATGACTAGAACATAACAAAATCATTACATCCATATTCAAAGGAAGTATGCATATGTATTAAAAAAAATACATTTGATTGTTCCTAGGAGTGTATCTTTCATCCTATACTTTAACTTCTCTTATATGGGAAAACTGAAATGTGAATTACAAAAACGTTGTGAATGAACACAAAACAATTTATATCAAAGATATAAACATTTTAGCATACATAACTGTATATATGTAATAATACAGAGGCATTGGTCAAATGAATATGATCAGAAAATGTTCATAATTACATGACAGCTAAAAACATGGTACAACAGATGAACAGAAAACATCAAGTGAGGACAATTTTCCATTATCATAAAATCATAGGTTGTTAACCTCTTTTAATCTTGAAAAGTGCTGATACCTAATCATTCAGTTAACAATAATAAAATTTACAAAGCATGCAGGTTATGCCATGGAAATCGTACAGAAAATACCAAAGATGTAACAAGGAGAGAAGAACATGTTGGTGTTGCCCTGAGTCATGCTGTGATGTGAGTCATGGGACTCAGCTTACAGAGCACATGTTCCCACTACATTGCAACATATGGGGAAAAAGGTATTGTAGCTGAGTAGCATGCAGGCCAATCAATCTCAGAAGTGATCAAATATGCATGATTTGTTTAGGTAACCTGTGTAAACATGCTGACACGTTGCTCTGCCTGGTTTAAAAGCACCAGTCTTGACTGATCCAGCTTGATTTTACTCCTGTGAGAAGAATGGTACGCAATGAAATTAAAATATGGTACCCTTGAGGTTGTCTGAGTACTGGAAACAGAAGTGTGGATTCCTACTTACTTAAAATATGTGTCTTCTAGATATGTAACACATTTGCAAAACGTAACATTTTTAGGTGTGGATTAGAGCTTTAAGCATATCCAAATATACAATGGAAGAGGTAAGATCAGCAGAACACCTGTAGTTCATAGATGTATACTGGACTTGGGCTTGAACATAAATAACACCCCACAAAAACATCCAAACCACAACCAAAAATTCCTTTACTCTCAAATCCTTCTCCTCCAGAAAAAAAAAAAAAAAAAAAAAAAAAAAAAAAAAAAAAAAAAAACGACAAAAAAAAAAAAAAAACCAANCCAAACAAAAAGGACATACAGATAGACCCACGGTATATGTATTTCAGCTTTAGGTATCCTTTAAGTGGTATTAATTAAGCATTTAAAATAACAGAACTATATTTCTCCTTGCATTTCATTTTCAAGGTTATTCCTGGTCTTCACTAGATGCTAAATAAGATACATAGGTCCTTTCTTTCAGAAAAAAGCTGCAGGCAAAACAAAAAGTAAATTATACCATATTAAACACAGAAACCTCTGCATAAGAAATTATTCCCAGCATCTTTAAATATTTAACTGAATCATTAAAAAAAATTCAAATAGTATTATGGATTGTAGCAGACATAGCAATGAAAAACAAAACTCTTAGCAATAAACCTGTAAATTCCTCAATTTGTCTTGTGGTATAAATCTGATCTCACTTCTTAGCAATGATTTGTCAAGGATTCATCAAATAATGTAACAACTCCAACATCAACTGCTCCATTTAAAGGGGAAGTCTGAAAGAAAGAACTGAACTAATCTACAAGATGAAAGACAATTTCCCTACTGTCTTTGAACAAGGGGACATGAAATCCGGGCTGGGGGCTGTGTTACTTTACGTATCCCTTGTGGTTGCAAATTCTCCACCAGTTTTCCAAATCTGAGCAAGTCAAAATTGATACTAGGCAACAGTATCTTATAAACAGCTTGTGTTTATGTATCATCTTGAATATCAGAGATAAAAAGGCACAGATTTTGTCACTCAATTCTAAAATATAAACTACTGAAGAATAGGTGTCTTCAACTGAAGGCTAATTTGCAGGCAAGTGGTAGATTTAAATTACCTGGATTGATTAAATATTCCTTCCACAAAATCAAATTTTATTAAAACACTAAGAAATCCAGTATCCTTCAGTCAGATTAATAACATGCAAAAGTTGTAGTAGCTATTCAGCAAACATTACAGCTTCATTACATAGAGCAGTTAGTATTTTAAACAGGTTACTAATAATGTTTGCTTTGCATTAAAGAAGTAATCTATGGTCCTCTCAATTGAGTGGTCAATGTAGTATCTGCAGTAACACAATCTCCAAAAGTAGATGGAATAAATCAAGGATGAGGAAATGAGCTACTGAAATAACAAAAATAAGTGTAATACTATTGAACACTGTACTCTGCAATAAAAGAAACACCTAAAGAGTACCTTATTACACCTTTCTAAATTTAATTTCATTATACTTTGCTGGAAAGAACTTATTTTCTAAACTTTGGAAGTAATACTGGCAAATTAATTGCCAGTTCAAAACAAAACACTTGAAAACCTAAAAAGCCTACAACCAATCAAAAATGTCTCAGACTCATCAACTGAATACCCAAAAACCAGCCACACAGAAACCACCCCTCCAAAAAAACCCAAAACAATCCAGACAACAAAGCAATCCAGACTGGAGTACAGCTGTCTGCACAAGCGACGATATTCTATTTATGTCCTCGTGTCTCCAGGTGCCAGAGGTGGTGATACCAGACACAGTCTGCTCGAGCCACAGATTCAATCTGAATTTTTAGTGTCTTTCAAACTCCTGCTGAAATTCATGATTTTGCTTTTCCCCTCAGACTGAAGCTGCTGACAAATGACTGCAGTCCTAGAGCTGACCCAGTTTAAAATCAGGCAGTTGTCTTAGAAGTGACTGGTTTAAAACTCCCCCAAGCAAGTAAGAAAATATTATTATTTCATTCAGTAATTCTCTTTTTTGACTGAGTTTTTATTTGATACATTCACCTTCTAACAGAAACATTGGTCCCTTGGCTTTCCCCCACCATTTTGATTTCACAACATGAAAAGTGCTGTTACTGCTCTCATTAGCCTGAGTCAGCACCTCTGTTAAGTTTATCCAGTAACAGTAATGCTGATTTTCCTTAAAGAGTATTAAGATTCTTTATTTAATATCTTCTCTAATATTTTTAAATAGCAGTTTACTTACATTCGTAGTTTACAGAAACATTACAATTAAAAACAACCACCCCAGTCTTCTGACACTGTTTATTCTGTATATATATACTAATTTCTCTATTCAACTAACAATTTGGTAAAGTTTGCTTTTCAAACATCTTTATAAATGGGTTCACACAAATTTATACCAGTTCTTCCAGGACTTCCTACTCTCTTGAACTCCACTTTCCCACTTCAGATTATTCACTCTCTGTACAGTCCAAGAATCTTGAGTTACAATTGCTTTGCATTTCTAAGCAGGAAGAATTACACTATGAAACAAGACAGTTAGTATCATTTGTTCATCCAAAATATAAAATATTTAAATTTTACCTCCTTGCTTTCATCCAAATCTGATTCACTGCTGAACTCTTCTGTATTCAGATGTTCAAAGTCAGACTCTCCAACAGCTATTGGTACTGTGACAGTAAGGCTTGGGTTGTTTATGAATGACGTATAATCATTGCCACCTACAACAGTGGCCATTCCATTTTCATTTTTGCCATAGTTCGTATCTATCCTTAGTTCAGTGACAGTACAGTTGGAAATGCAACGATTTCTCTCATCACTCAACTGATCTGTTGCTGTTCTTTGATTTACAGCAGCTTGTTTTCCCAAACAAGACTTTCGGACACATTCACCTGCTCTTTTCTTCACATAATCTATTCCCTTTTGAATTCTTGCAACAGCAATCTGCAAGTTGTTCATTTCGTTATCATCGTCTGTAGCAGCAAGGTTGTCTGAACTAAATGAACTCAGCAGCAAGGCCAGAAAAAGATTCAATACCTAATTAAATAAAAATAATAATAAATAAAATAATAATAATAATAAAAGGCAAAGACAACAGAGCTGATTTTTTTTTTCATTTTTCATTTGCATGCTTATTAGGAACCCATTATGAACACAGGCTTTGTGTTTTTATTTACAGTATATGATTCTGAAAGTATACAGTAAATAAAATGCAAATGCAATTTAAGCACAATACTTTCCCCTATACCTCAGCAAAGGAGATTTTGTGGATTTACATTGCTTGTGTTTTGTGGAAGGTCAGAAATTAAGGATTCTTTAGTACTGTCTGAACAGATTGAGCAGTTCACTTTTCTGGCAAATTGCAGCACTTTGATCTGTGCAGAAAACACATTTTCTATGTGCTGGTCCAAACTCACGCAAATATTTTTTTTGTATGCGACATAAAAAATGTGGAATGCACCCTGTCTTTTAACTCCCAAGTCATCCTTTTCCCAGAGTAAGACAAAACATAGAACATATATCAGTTATAAAAGCCCAGAGGTTACCAGGAACTCAAATGCCAAAGCAGCAGAGTACCAGCTCTTAAAATCTTCAAATCAGCTCTTCTATCAGCTTGGAAGATAAGATTAAAAAAATGCATTGGGAACACAGAAAGACAAGTGGATAAAACAGCCCTGAACATACAGCAGGGATGTCTGCTCATGTAAAAAGTTTTCCTAGAGCTACGGAATAAAATCAGAATACAGTAAACACTGTGGAAATATTCACATAGGTGGATACTTCATTCCAAAAGTTCAATCTTCTGGTTTAGAAAACTACTTATGGAGTTTCATCAACAACTTCACAGTTCTCATTCTAAGACAACAGATTTATAGAAAATCCTGAAGCAAGTGGCAGTGCAAGCAGAAGCAGTGCTGGCTGGGTTTAAAGATACTTACCTTATTCCTCTCAGAAATTTTGTTCCTAAAGAATACTTCCAGGGTGGCTAATTTAAAATCTCTTCTGCTACCAACAGTTGTTTAAAGCAGAGATGTAAAATAACAGAGGGAATGAGAAAAGCAGAGCAATAGGCAGAGCAACGAATGTCTTAAATACTGGCGGGTTAGAAAATACAAAACATTTAAAAAGAGAAATCTATACTCATACAAACTAGTGCCAATCTGATGCTTTCCTCTGAAAAAGAAAAAAGCTGATATAATACAGGACATGTCAGAAGTATCTGTAGAAAGCATTTATGAAATAGGAAGCAAAAAAGTGAAGAAGCAAAAGAAAACATGAAGTAATTGCGTCTGGTTTTTTTTTTCTGCGTAACAGCTTCCTTCTAATTCAAGTTTCCTTACTCCATTTGTGTAAAATGCTGGCTGTGCAGCAAGCAGGTCTCAAAATGGCATACATTTCAGAGTCTTAAGAATGCAATAGCAGTCATTTAGACAGGAGAGATCAGAAAAAGTTTTTAAAAAAGGCCCAATAACCTGCCTATGTGTGACTAGAAACAATGACTAAATTGGTTAGGGAGAAAAGGCCCTGCTATATCCTCTTCTGCAAACAGGAAACTTCCACCCTGGAAGTCCAACACTGGGGGTGTCTCTTTGCTCTTCTCTCCCTCTCTAGGTAACCAGGAGTAGTCCACAATACCCTGAACACCCAGTGCTGCACAATCTCATCCACATCCTCTGAACTGCACTCCGGACCCCAAGGGGGGTCATCCTCCAAGCTGAGGACTCTAGATAGGATCAGAAATCTAACTAACAGAAAACTACATTTCAAAACCCACACTACTCATAATGAATCCAATATAATAAAAATAATATTTAAAAATCACATTTAATATCACTTTTATAATTAATTACTGGTTCTCTTACCTTTCATATTCTAAATTAATTGTAAAATTATTTTGGTTACATACCACTAGGTTTCCAATCACCATGACCATCATGAAGACTGTAAGGCACATGGCTTGGCCTGCAACCTCCATGCAGTCCCACATTGTTTCTATCCNTACACAGGCATTATTTGCAGTAGTTAAAAAAATACTAGACATGACAGCGTATTACTAACTAGTAATAGTAGCAATGGCAAAAAGAAGAAATTTCAACATGATTCCAACAGCCGTAACTTTCATAGCATTACACGAAACAGACACTTTTAAAACAATAAATTTTAGACTTCACTCTTTTGTTTTCTGGTGGTTTTTTTGGTGGGTTTTCTTGGGGGTTTTTTGTTGGTTTTTTTTTGGGGGGGGGGGGAGGTGGTGCATTTAGCATATCTATTCTTTTCCCCATGAAAGAAACAGCACACTGGTTGTATTTATTCAGACAGTGGATGCTGAACATGTTATACACCTTGGACATTACGTGTAGAAATAAAATAAAAATAGTTTTCTATTTATTTATTTATTGATTTTTGCTAAGGGGAAAAGAAAAATCAATCTTCTTAAAATTTATTAAACCCATGAATTTTATAATTCCTACATTTTAAAAGAACACCTCTTCCCTTCTTGCTATTTCCAGGTATTAAAGTCAACAAGACTACAAATATTTTCTACTTCTCAATATACACTAAACAAACTGTACATTTCACTGAGCTTTACCCTTCATGTTTAAACAATTACAGCAAAATTACAGCTCTTTCCCTTGAAAGAATATTTGCTTCTGAACAATAAAATGGCACACACTATTCGATGATAAGTAACTTTTAAAACATACCTGCAGAGATATCCTGCATCACTTACTAAAAAGTATACCTAATGCTAAAAGGTGTCTTACTTACATGAATAGAGTTGAAGTACAAACATAATTCATTAATTAACGCAGATGTGTTATTTACCAATCTGAATGATCGGAGAACGGATAATCCATCCACGTTTGACAAAAAAAGCTCCACCAAACTAAGAGTAACTATAAAACTATCAAAAATATTCCAGCCAACTTGGAAATAATTGAAAGGATGCATGGCAATTATCTTGAGAACCATTTCTGCTGCAAAAATTCCAGTAAAAACCTGAAGAAAAAAAATTTATTGTTATTTTATGGATGAATATGAAGAAGTTGAACCAGCAGATAAGGAACAACTGAAGTAAGAAGTAACATCCCTCTTACACCAGGATGTCACTAAGTAAAATTAAATTATCACAAGCTGAACCCCACAGAGAAGGTAAATGGCAACATCAAAATGAGCTGTAGCATAAATATGTAATGCCAGTTAAAGCTAAGATACATTTAGTGTCTACTGAAGAATAAGCTATTCCTAACAGGACTCCAGTTTGCTCCTATATCTGCCATCCATCGAATGAAAAGAATTTTCCCAGGAAGATAATACACTCACCCTTGTCAGAATGGAAGCTGCTTTAATGAAGGTGTGTAGGAAAACATGAATTGGTCATAAATTGGAGTGATGTACTATTAATGAAATCTATATAAGAACTCACATTCTTACTTAAGATAAGTAATCTTCTCTAACTGCCAAAAAAAGGTCTATTGTACCAAGGCTTACATTTGAAATAAAACTCCTTTCTGTCTCTGAATGCCTCTGATATTTTCTGAAGCAGAAGGAAAAAAAACACCTCTGAAATAAATTCCTTGTATTTACTGTAGATGTATGATCACCACTATCTATAAAATTGCATAAATTACTATATTTTATGAAAAAGATGAAAGAATTCAAAAAAATCAGGACCGTTTCACAGCCTTTAAAAAAGAGTCCAAAAAGGAAGAAAGCAACTGCTGAAACTACACCAGTGTCATAGTGGCGTATTATCTGACTGGGAGCACACACAAATTCTTGGTATGAATGAACACTTATATTCACACATAGTATGACTCCATTACATAGCAAAGGTAGAAATGGGAGATTCCTGGTAAAACACACAGACACAATCACAAGACAGCCCTCTGAAACAGCTATTGATCCTCACCTATTTGTCTTCCCTGTCTTTTCCTCAAAACTATCCTACATATATTTTAAACAGTGCATAAGATGTTTAACTGCTACAGATAATGGTCCTAATTCCAGGGTTAAGGTGAAAACACTGAACTCTATCAGTTTTGGCTAAAAATATCAGCATACAATTGAAATGTTGATACATTAACTCTGTACTCAAGTCTGAGTATTAGAATTTCACATATTCTAATAACCAAATTATTTTATTATTTTTCTACATCATAATCACCACAATAACCACTTAGAATAAGCATAGGTGAAGAAGTATAACATATCTGTATTATTGCTGTTAGAAACCAAACGAAGTTACCTCACCAAACCCGACCCACAGGCTGTGTCCACTAAGGAACAAAACCTGGATGTATCAACAGATACTCTTAGAATAAGTCACACATTCTTTGCCTTCCAAATTGTTATGGTCCAATCAAATAAATGGTCTTCAAGGAAATACAAAATCAACACATAGAAAGAGCAGTGAAAAAAAAATTAAACAAAATAGCATTCAGCTCTTTTGTGTTATCAATGGTACCTACACTAAAAAGGATCTAATTTGGTTCCTACTTACTTTTCTAATACTAAACAAAAGCATGTCCGATTTCTTTCAGTTTCATGTAATTCAAACTCTGGCTTTTGGAAACTCTATTGAAGAAGTTGCAATACAGAAATCAAACCTGAAGATACAGCATCTCTCAAATACATTTATATACAACATATTCCAAATGGAATTTTTTGACTATTTTTAGTACAATTAAACCTTTAACGTTTATTTTATGGGATGACAATAAAAACAATAAAACAATTCTATTCCAGAGAGAAACCAGGTTCCAACTGTATAAAATGTTATAGATTGAAGGACTTACCAGATTTCCTATTTTAAGTACAGTTTCAAAATGTTCAGTCATTGGATAATGTTCCATGGCCATAAACAGTGTGTTTAAAACTATGCAAACAGTGACAGCCAGATCAACAAATGGATCCATTACAATGAATTCAACTACACTCTTTACTTTTAACCAGGGCTCACAACAGTCCCAAATTAAGAAAGTGTGGGCAAATTTATCCCAGCAAGGCGGACATTTTTGTCTGGATCCTTCAAGTTCTGGAAAAAAAGAGAAATTTATAATGAACAAGTTTTGGAGAAAGTGAAGGTAATTTTTGTCTGCTTTTTCAGGCTTTAATCTTTATACCTGGAACCACTAAGGACACTTGGAGGAACAACCTCAGATTTCCAGGAACTTAATTTATTGTTTCTGACACACCAGGTTTTAAAAGACTAGAAGAACCTTAAGTGTTCTGAGCAAATAATTAAAAAACTTGTCTATTTTTAATGACATACTGTCTTGTGTAAAAAAACCCAAAAAATCCATAAAAACTATGCTTATGATTAGGGATCCTTTTCCAGTAAAACTTTACTTCAAAGTCATCTTAAATGTCTAAGTACTTATTTTCAGGAAAAAATAATATTAATTTTAGCCTGAATAGGGTTTTGAAAATTATTCAAGCTTTTTTCATGATCTTCACTAGTAATCATTCCACTGTTCCAAAGAATCCTTGTACAAATTTTCTTCCCCTTATTAACTAAAGCCTGGACTTCAATTTTCTCTAATATTTTAATGGTAGAGTTAGTGCAAAATGTATCACAAGGCATTTCTTCCAATAACTGCATTACTAAGCATGAATAACTAGCATAAAACACATACACATTACCTATTTTAATTAGAATGAGTTTTTTTACATCAGCCTGCTTATTAGATTCCTTCCTTTCTTTTTTCACTATGCACATGCATTTTTTTCCTGTTATTCAGTTTATGTACTTGCAATGGCTACGTATTTTTTCTCTTCTGTATTTGCATTGTGATATAACACCTCAGGAAAGTCTAAGACTATGTCAAGAAAGTTCAAGTATCTACAGTTATAACACACCTTCCATTCTATTTGTGATAACATCAGCAAGACTCATGGCCCTTTCCCTTAAATCGGGATCCTCCAGCAACTCCATTGGTATTTGATACGAACTTGTACGTCTGTTTTTTATTTCTATTTCTGTAGTAGTGCTCTATTTAAAAAAAAAAAAAAAGAAAAAAGAAAAAAAGGTATGTAAGTTAAATTCAACTTTAGAAATACTGTGATGTTTTTTAAATTACTATTTTCAATATATACTTTCCAATACTATTAATACTTACAAAACATTTGGATACTTAGTTCCCATACTTCCACTGCATTATACTCAAATAACATTACTCCATTTTAGACAGCAAGAAATTCTGGAGAGGGCTAGAGCCAAGAAAACAAAGCAAGACCCACAGAACTTGTGTAAAAAAAATTCCCAGTTCCATACTTTCTCTACAAATATTTTCATTCTAAACTAGTTCATTCACAAGATACTTCAAGTAAGTGATTAATGGTATGAAGATTCTGCAGCAACAACTATTCCATAAAAGTAAGTTTTAAAAACCAGTTTTGATCTCTATACCCATTCAAAACTCATTTAAATTATATTTTCGAAATTGAATTGTTATCAACTCTGATTTATTTTATGAATTTCAACTGAAGAAATAGCATAGGTCTGACTTAATTGATGTATACTTGTTTTACATGTATACTTGTTTTACATGATTTGATTTTTAAAAATGAAAGCTGTGTTATTACTATAGTATTGAGCACACCTCAGTTATGAAGACATTTTGAATGCATAAGGATGGGTAGATTTTTTTAACACATTAAATAAATGCATGAAAACAAAATTATAATAAACTAGAAGAAGATGATAACTGCAAGGCATCTGTCTGATAACTGCAAGGAAGCTGGCTGATGTACTTTCAGGTGCTGTGACCCTTATAGAAATTTCTGTTTCAGTAAAATAACATTTTTAGGAAAAAACATGCAGATGTCTCTGCTCCATTCCTGAAGCAGATTGAGGGAAAAAGAAAAACTGAGCAGAATTAAAATGTTTTGCTGGCTTGTTTTTTTTTTTTTTTTAATTATACCCTGATCCCAGGCAGTGAGCAACTCAAATAGTCTTTGAAACCCAGGAGGAAAAAAATGCTTTCAGAATTTTTAAAATGTCAACATAATCTTAAAGACTATGCTATATTTGCACAATACTAAATGTATGAACAAAGGAGAAAAGCAGAACAAGTATATAACTGACAGAGAATCAGAAAATACACTTAAAAGGAGGCTAAAACCATAAAGAAAAAAAAATTGAAATAATCTAATAATGTACAGGAAGCTTAAGAGTTGAACATCTTATTTTGGGCTCTAAAACAGATTTAGCAATGGAACTTTACTAATCTGACTCATTAAGCAGATGTACGCATATCCTTGCTTTGCAGGTATGTAAAACCTTACTACTTTTTTCTCTTTCATGCTTCAGCCTCTCACTTTTGACTGAATCACTTCATTACAGTAAGACCTGCAAAAGCATTCACAACTTCCCATCCATTTTCAAAGCAATCATTTCATTGAAACATTGTCTATGCACCAAAGACAGGCCGCGAAACCCAGAGTAATTTATAACGTTCTTACATTGCCATCAGTCGTTGGTTTATCTATTATCACCTCTGGCAGAAGTTGTCCAGTAGGAGACAACAGACCTGGAGGTCCATCCACCAAGGAAACCACCCCATTGCAATCCACGGTGCTGTGCATCTTCCCATTCACTGGGAAGACTGTCAGCTTTCTTGATGACCTGCTGGCCTGGCTGATGTTACTGCTGCGTCGTTCACCGTGTCTGCGTGGCAAAAACAGGGACCCTCTCCTGCTCAAATTATCCTCAAATGTGCTGTGCTCATCGTCAGCAAAGTCATTTTCAGATCCTCTCTCTTTTCCATAGTCTCTAAAACTGAAAAGACTTGTTCTGCTACTAGGCCTGGGAGAAAACAGGGAGCCATGAACACTCAGCAAAGACTGCAAAGGAAACATAAAAAATGACAGTCTCAAGATTATAAGCATACCAAATGCATGTCTGTGTATAAGAAAAACAATAACAATTCATGTTGCCCAGGAATTTTTCAGTGTTATCTTTAATGCATTGCCTCAGGCTGATCTCAAAGATGCATTACAGATGAAAGTCAACTGAATGGGTAAATTTACAGCGTACCCAAAAGAATAACTGGAGATAAAAATAACATGTAGAAGGCCATAGGAGTTTCAATCTCTGCTCTAAAGAGAAAAACCAAGGTTTCCATGAACTCCAATGATTCACATAGATTATGCATTACATTAAAATATATCAACACCTTTAGTCTTCTAAAGTCATACGTTATACTTAGATTTTCCTTTTATGAATTAAGAAGGCATTTCTATTTCAGGTTAACTAGGAAAATGCAATGTTGCTGCGCATGTTAAGGTCTCAAATAATAAAATGAGAGAGAACAAAACATCTTTTTAAGGTACACTCTAGAAAATAATACCAAGAGTAAGTTCATATTTAAAAGGATGCTACACTATTTTTCTTTTGTTGCCTTACATTGCAAAGATGCAGTGAAGCTTGTTGGATATGACAGTAATCTCACCAATTCCAAAAACAGCAATTGCATTACTCACAGTACCTGCTGGGGTGATGTTAATGGCTTCCCATAAGTTAGTCTGTTTCCATCAAAAGAAAAACGGAAAGCTCTCCTTTTGATACTGCCATCTGATTCAGATTTTGGAAGCTTTTCATCCTTCATGTCATCCTCTTCTCCAGAGAGCTCTCTCTGCCTTCTTTTCTTCCTTCTATTTCTCCTTTCTTTGGCACTTTTTGAGCTAAGCTTGGATGTATCTGAAGAACTATCTGAGGGTGCAGCATTCCCACTTTCACAGCTGTACTCAGTCATCTCTGCTGCAGCTGCTGCTATTGCCTGCCACAGCAATTATTTAACAAGATGCTTTATAAATCACGCCATTTTTAAAGAAGGAAACAGCCCTCATTCCTCAGATTTGTATCAAATTACTTCTAGTAAACAGTGCAGTTGGATTTGTGCAAAACTACAAATGAAATCCTGCAGTTTGAATGGAATTTGAATGGAGTTCTACTTTGCATCCATATCATGGAGTCAGCCCACATTTACAGCCACCATGTTCATTAGAAAATATTTGAAAATTAATAAATTTATTAATTAGAGTGAATGCAACAACAAGCAAAAGAGCTAAACAGTGTCACACTTCAGTCTGTATTAATTTAGTAAACTAATCCTAACTTTTATGTTAAGTAGCTTTCTTAAGCTGCTTCCAGTCTTTGATTCTCTGGTAGCAGCACAAGTAGCAAAAATGAATCAGGAATTTATAGATGAAAATACTTCGCACTGTAATTAAGGCTTGAAAAGTATTGAAATTATTTCTAAGATGAGAATTTGGAAAATCATCACAACTAGATACTACCCCAAGACAAGAGAGATTTATTTAAAACTATTATTCTGATTTGGAGATTAATCTTTGTTCTCAGTTCAGAAAGTCATTAACACTTTAGATATTATGTATTTAAAAAGCAATAAAGAGGCATAGAAAAAGCAGTCTAAAGTATTTGTGAGGCACGTTAAAGAATGATTTTTTTTAAAATATGTGAATTTAATTATTGGTTTTCTTTTAACAAATAGCATGCAAAGGAACACACTAAGGCCCAGATTCTTGTTAGGAAATACCTGAGCTTCTTCTTGCTGCTTCCGCAGTTGTTCAAGCTTCAGCTTAAAATCTGCCTCCCTCTGCTCTGCTTCAACAATAGTTGCCTGATTTTGCTCTTCATAGGCCATGGCAACCACAGCCAAAATCAAGTTAATCAAATAGAAGGAACCCAGAAAAATCACCACAACAAAAAATATCATGTATGATTTTCCAGCAGCTCGTAGTGTCTATAGGAGGAGAAGAGAAATCAACCAGCTGGTGAAGAAATGCATCAGTTCTGCGGTTCATAAGCATGAATGACTTTGAAAAGTGCAAAACTAATACTTAGTTGGTTTTCCTTCTGCGGTAAAATCATACAAGTTTTATGAATTACAAAGTAATCAAAAAAAAGGAGCATTCTTGTACATGAAAAGCATGCCTAAGGATCATGCTGCTTTGCAACAAACCACTTTAATGCCTAATAATCTTGAAAAGTATGTAGGATCAGAGTTATTAATGTAAGTCATATATCACAGGTTGGAGGTTTAGAATGCTTACCATGTATTAGCATGCTTTCTCTTTGAAATAACCAAATGAATTAAAAATGGCACAATTGATTAGATAATTAGATGATAGTATTTATTATAATTAAAACATTCACACACACCATATAATGAAAAGCTACTGTAAAAAGTTAATTTACATCAAGTCATGCATTCTAAGTTATAAAAAATAGGATTAAGAATACTGAAATTAAGGTTCAGGTTTTACTGTTATTAAGTCTTTTTACAATTTAAACTCAATATTGACATTTTTGAAAAAAGCACGAGGCACAAAATGAAACATACATAGTAAAAATTAAATTAAGGATCAAAAAAACCCTCATGTGCCCCTTCAGAAATCATGTGAGATTCTTTACAAAGTGTCCATGTCTGCTTAGTTTTGTAACTGAATTGGCTTCCTTTGATAAATTTCAATAGCTACCAATAGCAGTGGTATGCAATATAAATAAGAATGGCCTTTCTATGATTGATTTGGGGCCAGTAATACACTAACCTCAATTTTTAAAATATACTCACCAACTGATAAAGATTTTCCCAGTAGTCCTGTGTCATCAGTCGAAACAGTGACAAGAAAGCCCAACTGAATGTGTCAAAGCTAGTATATCCATAGTTGGGGTTTTTACCAGCTTTCACACAGATAAATCCTTCTGGGCATTTACTAGGAGAGGGGAAAAAATAAAAAAGAAAAAGAGGCAGAACAATCCGTACACAAATTTCATATAACATTTCTTTTTTTAAATTATTGTTTCTTGAGCTTCTTATGAAGCGTCATCTGCAGAGCGTGCTGCTATTTATGGCTTAAAACAATTAAAAAATTAGTGAGGAAATCAAAAATCTGTTCTTTAAAGAATAATGCAGAGAGAGCAAACAAGTAATGACAATATTTCCTTCCATGTCCTTTCACAATTTTAAACAAAATACAGCTTATTATCAACCGTTTGATATTACCTATGCAGATATCTCCTAAATGAAAATAATATATGTATTTAACACAAAGATTTCAATAGGTGGATACTTCCACACAGGAAAAAGACAGCCAGCATACATATTTTATGCTGAACTTTGTCTGTCAGTGAGGTTGGCTACCAGATTTCTTGGTTTCTTCACATCTGTGAGCCTAATTAAGAAATTCTATCAATTTGTCAAGAGCAAATAACCAGCATAGGGATACTTTTATCTTGTGAAATTCTTCATACTGGTTTTGAGAGCAGGTGATGCAATCCTGATATCAAGTGTAAACACACTGTTTCTATTAGGACAGAAGATTTCTTTTCATGTATGTATGTCTATTTGATGTGTATTTATACATATACACAAAATTATCTCATAGTTACATATATGAGTTAAATGTTTACAAATATAGTTTGAGTATGTGTGTTTCAAAGCTATTACCAACCAAAACCAAGGGAAGGACTGATAATTCATAAGCATACAGAATTATGTGATCTTGTTACAAAAAATTGTCAAAGAAAGAGAGCAAGACACTGCCAGGCATGCAGCTGCCAGACAGAGGAAGCCTAAAGATGTCTTCCCAAAATCTGGTCGTAAGTTTTAGTGCTCCATGCCTTCTTTAGAGTTGAGAAATGACAGGGAACCCATGATAAAGTGGAATTTTCTAGTTACATATGAGCTTTTAAAGCAGATTTCCAGCAAAGTATTTTGGCATTTAAGATTTTTACTCATTCAAGTGTCTAGCTACTAGGAACCATGACCATATTATTATTGACTGTGACATTAGGTAACTAAATTAGCTTTTTAAAGTTTAGATTGATATTTTTTGCATGTTGTTTAGACAGATAGTATGTAATTTCCAGTGTACCTTACCCTGCATCTGAGCTATTGCCACAAAGCAGAAAATCCTTTGTTCCTTCTACGCGATAGAAATGACCTAAAGAAAAAAAAAGGAACATGTTTACAAACAAAAGGAGTTTTGTTTGGGTTTCTTTTGGTGAGGATGAACCCATGTTCAAATCATCTTGTTTTGAATGTTCATAATCTCCCATTAATGTTTTCCCAACAGTTCAAATACTGGCAGGACCATAGAATGTCTTGCGTTGGAAGTGACGTCAAAGATCATCTGCTTCCAAAACCCCTGCCATGGGCAGGAATGCCACTAATAGACTGGGGCCCCATGCAGCCTGGCCTTGAACACTTCCAGGGATGGGGCATCCACAACCTCCCTGGGCAACAAAATAAAAACACATTGCAAAAATAAAATCCTAGAACAATGATTAGAACATGAATTGCATATTCTTTCCTTGAGTCACTGCACACTGAATACCCTTCCAAAATAGGTAAGAGATAGAAAATACAAAACTTAAAACTCCTCTTAGTCAGTATGTAGATTGTAATCAGACAAAGCCTATCTCCTTTAAAATGGAACATTTATAATGGCTTTCTGGCAGTTTTGAAGTCAGAGCAACGTTAACTCGCACATCCTGTGACTATTTCACATCCTGGGAAAATATGAAAGCAGCATTTAAATGAAGGCAGGTGTTCCAATTAAAATGTTCTAACAGCTGCTGTACTATAAACAACTTTAAAGAATTATTCCTTTAATTATAAGGTGGTAGCCTTCAGAAAAAGAGAAATATATATTTTTATTTATGATTAACAATTGTGCTGTCCTTAAAATAAAAGAAAAAAAATATAAATAATACAGTTAGAAAGATAATGAATTAGGGAAGAAGTTTATAAGAGTGAGGGTAGACCCCATTCTGTGGGACCTAGGCAAACTGGAGAAACAGGCTGACAGGAGACACATAAAATTCAGCAAAGACAAATGCAGCTGTGTATCTGGGAAGGAAGAGTCCCTTGCGGTGATACAGGCTGGGAACTGACTGGCTGACAATGGCTCTGCAGAAAATGTACTGGGAATTTTGCAGGAGAGAGAGCCAGGAGAGGCTGAGTCAGCAGACACCCAAGAAGGGCATCAGCCTCCAGGGCTGCAGGAACAGGCAGCCAACCCAGAGAGCCAGGGAAGTGACTGCCCCCCTCAGCTCTGCACTCATTAGACCACACCCAGAGTATTGTGCCCGGGGTTTGGCACCACAGGGTAATATCGATAAAATGGAGCACAGGGTCACCCAGGTCATGAGGGCGCTGGAGCACTCCCCATGTGCTGAGAGGACAAGGAACGTGAGTATGTTCAGCCCAGCAAAGGGAAGGCTCTGGGGGGAGCTGGTAGAAAGCATCCAGTAACTACAAGGAAGTTATCAAGGGGACACTGACTGGTTCCTCTCAACTGCACATGGCAGAAAAGTGACAGACAGCAGGCATAATTACAAACATGAGGTTCTGACTAGATAGAAGGAGAAACTTTTCACCATGATATCGGATAGCCAGGCACTGAGATCTGGAAGAGACAGAAATCTGGAAAAGTACTCTTATCTCAAGTAAATCAATCTGCTGTCATTCTCAGCTGATGATGTCCATGTACCTTTCAAGCAGACAAAGGTTTTGGTTTTCATAGGGTAAAAAACCTACTGTATTTAGTCAGAAACAGCTCGTAATATATGAACATAGGAGGATTCTAAACTGAGCATTTAAATATAGTGACGCCAAAATCTACCATTCAAAACCAGTACTTATAATGCAGCTGACATTGCATTATACAAATGATGAGGAATAGTTATATGAGAAAGGAGGAATAGAAACACAACCAGACCAACACTCTTTGCCTGCATCAGCACTCTGTAGACTCCCAGCAAAGACAAAACATGTAGCATTGAAAGCAACTGATACTCTGGAAAATTTTATTTCTTTGAGATTGCCACCTAGTGCAAACTGGAAATAGAGATCTATGTACGGTGTAACCTGTATCTGAAGTGAGAATTCAAAAATGTTCTGCAGCATGTAAACTATCAGCCAAAATTGCCCAAAAAGAACTATCAGCAGTCCACTTTCAGTCCATCCCTTCTTAGGTAAATAAACTAGCTAAAATTATACATTTCACAGAAAACATAGTCACAGAATTTCAACAATTCAGACCTATAGAAAGATAATCCAAAAATCCAGAAAACAGCGGACAACTTTAATGTCCAATGTTAAAAATGAGAGAAAATCTGGTTCATCAAAATTCAGCCTGTAACAACTCTATTTTCCTTTACTTTACGTGAGAGTTACTGAGGAGGACAGCTAACATCCATTATCCTGTGAATTTGCTTTTACTTAAATACACTACTTTTAAAATTAATCACTAAGCAATGCCCTGTAAATCCACTTCTAGTACAAACCTACACAGGAAAACTGATTTTTGGTAATTAGAGATGTTATTATACTACATCTCACAGTTCATTGTGTACTATAACATTACTGATGCTATCACTTAAAAAGAAAGAAATACAAAACATATGCATCTGCATGTTTCTGAACCAGCCTGAATGCTGTCTCTTCAGTTTACAGACATTAAGCCTGCTGGAAAATATCTGGATAGAAATGTCTTTTTCAGTTTCAAGCAACAAATCCTAAAGCTGAATAACCTCTTTTTTCCTACTAGGATCTCGGCCTGCCTGGCGAGTTGTATATCAGTGACAGGAACTGGTTTGTTACCTCTGCCTAATAAAAAAGGCACATCTTAACTAGGCTCTCATATTTATCTAGAGCTTCTCTGTCTTTTTTATACCCTAAAGATTGAAAAAGAGCCTAAAAGAATTGGTTTTGTTTGGCCTTGAGAAGACTAGGGAGGGAGCAGGTGGGGAGGGAGGGATGTGCAAAAATCTTCACTCTGCCTGCAAGTATAACATGAAAGACTGTAATGAAGATGGACCTGACTCATCTCAGGAGTGTACTCTGGAAAGATAAGAGGCAACTAATAAAAGTTTGAGCATAGGAAATTCTGAAATGATATTCAACAAAGTTTCTGTGGAACTGGTCAAATGCTGGCATGTGCTGCCCAGAAGAAGCTGTGGCATCTCAGTCCTTAGAGAGACTAAAAACTTGACTGGAACAAGGAATTGAGCAGTCTGCTCTAAGTGGACCCACAGCTGAGCAGCAGTTGGTCTGCACTGTGGAGATCCTGCCCAACCTGCAGGATTCTGTGATTCTGAAACTAACCTAAGCTCTACATACATTTCTAAGTGCAGTTAATGGAAAGAGCAATCATGTCAGCATGAGTTTGGGATGTAATATATACAAATTCCTATTCTTTGCCATCCAATTTAATTGTTTTTTATCTTTATTCTGCAGTATAAAAGAGTTATCTTGTGATTGTGTGTTGATTTATATACAGAAATTTCAGCAAGTTACAACAGTATTTCTTACTTTCTTCATTAATGTATGCTTCCCAGTCAAATTCTGTATCATTAAAGTATGAAACTACATCTTTGTCAAAAGCTGTTGAATTTTCTGATGGCCAGAACAGGCATTTATTCTTCAAGTTGCCCATGAACAGCTGCAGTCCTATCAGTGCAAATACACTCAGACAAAACACAGTCAGGATCATCACATCTGAGAGCTTCTTCACAGACTGAATTAAAGCTCCAACAATAGTCTTCAGGCCTGCAAACAGAGGCAGATTTTTATTATAATACTAAATATTTACCTAAGCAAAAACACAATGTAAATGTCTCAAACACAGTACTAAATACCATGCACAGCTTCAAAAAAAAAAAAAAAAACAAAACGACAGTCTTAAAGCATTTTCCGTTAAAAAAGCCACCAATAAGTTTCATCATTCCTGAAAAATAATTTGGAAATATGAATGAGAATGAATAGCTTACATTCCAAACCACCTGCTCTTCAAATCAAGAGCTTTCAATTCATGCTCTCTATACATGTACACTACATCTAAAGAAAATAGTTAATTTTATTTTCTTTTTGATGGATCTTGCTCCAAACCTTTGCCAGTATTCTATTCCAATACACAACATTTGGTTCTGTAACAGCAAACAAAAAGAGACCATAATTTTATTTCAGTAGTAATTTTAATGTCTGCATTCTAATGCATCATCTTATGTTGGAGGTTGGGTTTGGTGAAGATAGGCATCATGAGCTAATAACTACACCATGCAATTCCCATGCTACTCATTACTATCATTCCTCTTTCAGGGATTCATCTTTTACAAAACACTAAAATTTTCAATCCCAAATTTCTTTCATAAATACGTATATGTAATATTCACATTAAAAAGACTTAATTTTGATCCTTAATGTGGGAGAGAAAATTTGACATCATTAAATGGAGGAATATAGAGGCTATGTAAATGAGTTCTTCATGCAATTGACTATTAAACTCTGAGGCTGACTGTTGCAAAGAATTAGAAAATGAAATGAAATTGAAATTAAGACAAAAACCTGGGTGTTTCTGTTAAAAACATCAGTTCAGCTTCTGTGCAGTTTCAGTCAGCCTCAGTGTTTAACCTTGCTCTCACCTGGAATGACTGATACTGTTTTCAAAACTCGGAGAACTCTGAATGTTCTCAACGCTGAGACATTGCCCAGGTCCACAAACTCTGTCACATATCTGTAGTGAAGGATTCCACACACAAACACAATGACAGCACACACAAATTAAACAGAGGTGATGTAGAGTGTCTACTATTTTACACAGTTACTTCTTACCTGGAATTACAGAAATAGTTTTCAAAGCTCTCAATACTCTGAAAATTCGAAGAGCTGAAAGATTGCCTAGGTTTACAAATTCTGTTATATACCTGTAGGATTAAATCACAGTTATTCAGAATTGAGGTAGAGCTTATACTACTTACCTGGACCTGAAATCCTGAAATCCCTTTTTTGTTTTTTGTTGAAGGAATAACTTTTGAAAGACTTGCATTCATATCTTCCTGTCTCAATTAAGTTTTCCCTAAGAAATTCACCCTTAAGATTTTCCATTAACTGCAAATTTAAAATGAAACCTATAGACCTGCTTTTGTTTTTAAAATCCTGTCTTGATTGTTCAGTGGTATCTTCTGTAATATGGAATAGTCCACTAATTCTGTTATGTACTACATTAGTGTTAAATAGTCAAGTAGGAAAACTTGAAAGACAATTCAGCCACAATTAATTTCATATGAACTAATATAAGCCAAACAAACTATTACAGGTTCAAAAAACTTTCCTGGTATTTTACTTAAAAAAATATATACTTACGCAAAGGAAATGACAAAAAAATCAAGCCAGTTCCAGGGGTCACGAAGGCAAGTAAAATCATTTATACAGAAGCCTCTTGCAAAGACTTTTACTAGAAATTCAAAAGTATAAATCCCAGTGAAAGTGTACCTATGAGAAAACATTCAAGAAAAAATTAAAGATTGTTTTGCAGTGATACATCATGAGCACAGAGGAAAATAACTCAAACCAAGCAATTAGTACATGCACTGAACAGCAGTTATAAACTCACATAAACTATGACTGTTTCCCCACCATTCTTTCATGAAATAATAGGATTATACTTTTTTATTTTGTCTGAAATATATTTCTGCAGTTTCTAGCACATAAGATCTTTTAATTCCACCACTAATAATAATCATGAATAACACGAAAAAAATATTTTTGTTCAAATAACATTTGAGCATGGTTGCCACATCAGAAATAAAGTCCATGGGTAAGTGAAACCTAGTATTTACTGAAGGTACTTGATGTTAGACTTAAGAATGATAAAAAATAATCCTCAGCAGAGGTATTTTCTTTAAAGAGTGGGTGCGTCCCATAATTAGATTTTGCTGCATGAAGGTGTTTCAGAGGTACCACAGAAAGTATCTTCCACATTGAAAAGCAGTATGATCATTTTCTTTTTTTCTTTTTTTAATGATAAAAAACAACTGAAGAGGGAGAAGGCATTAAAACATTGCTTGTATGAACATTCTGAGGGACTGTATTTATCAGCATTTTGTTCAGAGAAAAAGGTTAACAGTGTCACAGCTTCTTTCCTCGGCAGAGCTTGCAGGACAGTGCTGCTTTGGGTTGCAGCTACCACCAAACTCCAAACAGGAAAAAGGAGAATACTGGTATTACACAAGTAAGTAAAACTGCATGGTCTAGCTCTAAATTTGTATTTCAGTTTTAAAGCACTTTAAGAATTATTAGCCTATTTAAGTATACTTACTCTACATCCTTCGCCCATTGTGGAAGATTCCTCCTTGTCATAAATACACAATTTACCAAAATAGTGAGCATAATGACCTTACTGAACAATGTTGACCGTAGTTAAGGAAAACACCCCTTTTAAAAGTCAAATCTGCATAACACAAAATACAAGGAAGTGACCAGGACATAGAATACTGACAATATATACGATGCAGATCAGTTACTATCGCTAGCAATATCATAAATAATGCAAAGATATTTCACAAGAATGATGGTTATGCACCTATCACAGAATCATTTAGGTTGGGAAAGACTATTGAGGTCACCAAGTCCAACTTTTGACTCTTCACTTGTCAACTAGACCATGGCACTACATGCCACATCCAGTCATTTCCTGAACACCTCCAGGGATACTGATTCTGCCACTTCCCTGGGCAGTCCATTCCAATGCTTGACAACCTTTTTTGTGAAGAAATTCCTCCTGACATCCAACCTGAACTTCCCCTGGTGCAGCTTGAGGCCATTTCCTCTTGTCCTGTTGCTGGTTACCTGGAAGACAAGCCTGCCCCACCCCCCAGCCCCAGGCTACACCCTCCTTCCAGGGAGTTGTAGAGAGCAATAAGGTCCCTCTGAGCTTCCTCTTCTCCAGGCTAAACATGCCCAGCTCCCTCAGCTGCTCCTCAGAGCACTCACGTTCTAGACTCTTCACCAACTTTGCTACCCCTCTCTGGACACACTTCAGCACTTCAATGTCCTTACTGCACTGAGGGACCCAGAACCTGAGGTGTGACCTCACCAGTGCCAAGTACAGGGGACCGTCATCATCCTGGCCCTGCTGGTCACACTATTCCTGATTCAGGCCAGGATGTCACTGGCCTTCTTGGCCACCTGGGCACACCCTGGGCTCCTGTTCAGCTGCTGTCACCAGCACCCCCAGGTCCTTCCCCCCTGGGGCACTTTGAGCCACTCTGCCCCAGCCTGCAGCCCTGCATGGGGCTGCTGTGCCAGTGTGTAGCACCCAGCACTTGGTCATGTTGAACCTCATGCCCCTGGTCTGGCCCATCGACCCAGGTCCCTCTGCAGGGCCTTCCTGCCCTCCAGCAGACTGACACTGCCACACAACTTGGTGATACCTACAAACTTATCAAGGGTACACTCACCCCCTTCATCCAGATCATCCATAAAGATTTTAGACAAAGTTGGGTTCAATACTGCACCTTAGGGAACTCCACTAATGACTTATCTTCCTCTGAATTTAATCAGCAGGTTAAGTGACTAATCTTAGCTGAGATTGATTTTAAAACAATTAAAGGCAGGAACACATTCAAGCACTAAATCAAAACTTCTAGTGTTAACATTAGTAATATTAATCAGTAACAATTTTTAACAAACCACTTGAAAAGGATATGAATGAACCAAAATCTTAATAGCTAATCTTCTAGTGATATTGAAAGGAGATAAAAGGTACAAGGCAGGTGTGGCACTGAACCTGTAGATTGTCTTCGCTTTATCCAGTACTATAAATGTCTTTAAAAAATAGACAAAAAGGGTATGAGGGTAGTTGGGTTAGAAATTAACAATACATTTTATTAATCTTGCCACAATAGAAGCTGCTTACACACATCTAAGTAGCCAAATTTATTTTCAGTAGAATTATGGAAGGAAATAACACATTCTAAATTTTCACATGGGCAATGAAAATGCTACACCACACATTCTTTGTCTCTGTGCTCTTAAAATCTGCATTTCAGATTTCATTTTCTAGGATTGAGTTATTACATTAAAATTATAATTAAAAATGTGACTTTTTACATTAAAATTTAATGTAGCTCTTTTAATTTGCATTTCAGAAAAAAGCTGGCAATGCAAAACAAAGCACCTACGTAACCATTTTTGGGACTTCACAAGGAACTATTTAACCATTTCAGCATGTTAAAACTGCTTTTGAGGTGAGACATTCTTGACTTTTAAAATCCTTGGCTTTACTGCCATTATTGCTTGTGCAGCTGTCATTACTACCATCAATGTAACCATTTTTGATTTTGAATAGAAGACACAATGAAAATATCATCTAAAGAAATCTTAATCTAATCTATATTTAATGATTATTTTCCAAAATCTAATATCTGGAAATAAGCAGGTTATAACACTGAATAATTCTGTTTTCCAGTGACATTTTACTATAAAAGAAAGAGGTAATTTGTAATAGAGTTTGTGAAGTTAAGATAACAAAAACTAAAATAAGTAAAAAAAAATCTACATTTGATTATTAGTCTTCAACATTTTATACTAGAAAAAACACTGGTTTAATTAGGCTGCTTATTTCAGAAATAATTCAGATCTTTGGTTAAATTCTTATCATGCAAGATACTATTTTTTGATCATCCAGTACTTAATTTCAAGAACCCATTCTATACTTTCAATTCAACAAGCATTTTATTGATTATACAATCAAATAACCACTTGCTGCTTATTTTGTACTGCCTTTTTATGTAAACTCAGTTTTGTTTGCTTTCTTGACATCATTTATCTTCACATGCCTGTATCAAAATAACTTTCCTTCACCTCTACTTGCCAAAGTAAACACCTTGCTCTATAACATAGGCCCAGTACTGAAGCCCAAAGATTGGTTTAGTCTTTCCACTTTTTTTTTTTTTTGATTTTGTAAAACAAGTCTTTTTATTATATTTTCAGGAATGTTGGACAGTGATTGCTCTGTCATATGACTGAATGAGCACTTTGTCTGAAGACTTCTGTAATGAACTAGATTTCAGGTATCATGTTTCTTAAAAAAACCCAGAGAGTAGCCAGAGAGATGGGAAGTTTTCAAATGGTTCAGCATTAAATCAGATCTGAAGAGATTACAGGACATTTAATACAAAATCCATTAACTAAAATACCATAACATTAGACACTAAAAGAAAAGTGCCCTTAAAAAAAAAAAAAAAAAAAAAAAAAAA
>VYXD01002330.1:162221-180874 GCA_013397195.1 Hylia prasina
AAAAAAAAAAAGGCAACTGAAGCAAGAGTTACAGTGTCTTTATAGTGAAATCAAAATAATTAACATGATAGCACCTACTGCATAATACTTTCAAATAGTGCTTCTGACCAACTCCCCAGCAGAGCACTGATCAGGTTATAGTTAAACAGGAATGCTCTAATTACATTCTTAATACCTTACTTTTATACCTTACTAAAACACTTACTTTTTTATTGATGTAATATGGGTCCAGGTCTTCCAGGGGTTCAGACACCATTCCTGGAGGAATATCACCATAAATAAATGGCAGTGTCTTTCCTGCCTCTAAGTCATTATTTGGCATTGAGTGATCTTCTTCATGACCAGCATCATCTGTAGGCTCATCTTGGTCACAAGAAAATTTTTCATCAGCAATACGTTTTTCAATAGCTGCAAGAGATTCTTTGGTGAAATAGAAGAAGCTTTCAGGTCCTGGTGGTACCAGCATTGCCTGTGCCATCTTTTCATTCTGCAAATTTTAAATGTTTTTTGGCTCTTGTGCAAGAAGATCCTAGGAGGGCATGTAGGAAAAAGAAAGAAACAGAAGGTCACACCACCAACAAAATCCCCAAATAAAAGCTTTTTGCAAATAGTCAGCATCTGTCTCTTTTCTCTTTATAAAGCCCTGTAACAAGAAGTATTTCAATTAACAGTCCGATATTTAATAGAAAAGTAGTTGTTCATGGCAAAGAGATAGAAATTAACAAGTAAAGAAAAAATAATGAAAGAAAAAAAGAGATCAAATTTTCTTACAGTTTCTCAACTCAGGTTAATACCTCACAACAAAAAAAGGAAAAACATTCTCACTTTCCCTAGCCTAACATTAGGTTACCTTATTGTGAAAAAGCAAAAAAAGTTTTAGCACAGCTAAGTACTGCAGTCAATGGTCACAACCTCTAAATACAGATTTATACATTTCTGGCACACCACCTTAAAATCCCTTGCATTTGTATTACAAAAGTAGAATGAAAAAACATGCTATTTTTAGTACTCTCAATTTCTGATAGCAACATTACTCCATCTGGTGGTTTATACTATGATTGCCAAACTCATGTTTATATTATTAGGTACTGCACAAACACATTGTATATTTAAAGCCATATTCACAGGCAGAAGGCAACTGGCCTGAAGTTTAGTCTTTCCCCTTTAGGCTTTCTGATTCATATCTATCTGATTTTCAACTGCAGCTTTGGTGGCGCTATCTCCATCAATTAAGGAATTAAGGAAGTCATGATGGATGAAGTGTTTTAGATTTATACAAAAAGCACAGCATAACCAAAATTTCAGTACTCTCTTTGAGACCAAGAGCATTTTCAAAATACTAAAAAATAATAAATTCATTAAATTATAACAACCATTAACAGATCATTTCTTTCTAGGTAATATTTTCCACAGCGAGAGTACAGTTAATACCTAAGGGTGCAGTATCTTCAGAATAAACCAATTTTTTTGAACAGAAAAAAATGGAATCCAGTCCCATTTCTTGACAGTCATTAAGTGTTGTAGCCTTTGTCAACACTACATTGTGGTGAGCTGACCTTGGCTGGCTGTTCTCCCACTTACACTCCACAAAAGGAACCGCACAGGGGAGAATGAAGTGAAAAAGACCAGGTATTAAAATAAAGACAAGCAGATTATTTACAAATTACTGTCATGGGCAAAACAGTCTCACTTATGGAGAAAAAACAACTTATTGCCAGTTAAAACAGAATTGGAAGGTAAAAACCATAAATGGCCAACTAAATGTTAGTTGAGGAAATTTTCTATTTTTAACAATTTTACAGCAGGAACTAGATTGCCATGGACAGACAATCCATCATGCAAGACATCTCTTCTTCAAAATTAGTCAGCTGAGGTTATGGGCAGGATTCAAATCCCTGCTTTTTTAGCTGAGCCACAAGAGGCTCCAAGCCTTTGGTACATACCACAATAGACACAAAAAGAGAGGGGCTCTTTACACTGACGAGAAAAGAGGTAAAGAATTGCATAATAAATAATTATAGAAATCAGACATTTTTCACGTCAGCTGTTAAGCACTTTAAGAAATTGCAGACAGGTTTTTTTCTCTGGAAAAGAAAGCTTGGGAATGCCAAGTCTTTCCTTATTTATTTGAAAATGCCTAACCTCATCTGTTCCATCTTAAAGCAGTTCACCATTTTCAAATGCAAGATTATTGTTGTTTAGCCTTTTGGGGCAAATCCTTTTCAAATCCTTAGCACCAGTGAACCTGAGGATCTGCCCAGTCGTACTTGGACTGAGAACCAGCCGTGTCTCAAAAGGTACTTTTTCTTCAGAAGCTGAACAGCACCTATGGCTCTAAATACCCAGGAAACCTTCAGCAGCAAAAAGGGAGAGAGATCTGTCTTCCAAAGAAGAACACCAGGATCTTTTTCCACAAGCTTCATTTTTACCTAAGATCTAAGGTAACACAAGTATTATTTGATACCTTTAGGTCATTTATTTGCTTTACAACTCTGGATTTGTTTGGTTTGGGGTTTTTTTTGGTGTTGGGTATTTTGTGTTTTTTGAGGGTTTTTTGTTGTGGTTTTTTTTTTTTTTTTAAATAAAATGGAGCTGTAGGCTTCATTTGTAAGCTGAAAATTCACAAGAATTTCCTCAGTGCAAGCATCTGAGTCATATATATATATATATTTAACTCAATGGAAGTTCTTACTAGGGGCTTTCTCCTAAATCAAGATGGTAGCAATATTAACTTAAGTAGTACGTTTTCCTAAAAAAAGTCTGTAACATATAGGAATGTAACATATAGGCCAGCACTTGTAATAAAACTTGTACTTCATGACTGATGCAAACAGTTAATGCCATCATAAGCAGTCCACACACACACTCAGTTATCTAAAATGGTTAAATGGTTGCACAAAGTCTTTTAGAGTCTGATGAGACAAGAAAGCAAGATCTACAACTATTTGATTATTAATTATTATTATTACCTTATAAACAAATAAAACAGCAGCTGTACATATGGTGCTGCCCTGTCACAGGAATGTTTTTCTTTACATGCTGAATAAAATACAAGCTTTTCAACACATCTACACACCATTGACCAGTCCACCACACCTCTGAACAAGTAGGACAGTGGCAGTCTAAGAAATAACTAGGCAACTTTGGGTTTCAGTGATTACCTTCAGAAATGAGCATGTCAACAACAAACCAACCAAACAAAAAAAAAGGGGGGAGATACTGGACGAGAATGCAAACATATACCATAACACTCAGCTAGTCTTTTAGAGGATGTTCTCATTACTTGGATAAAGACTCTACAAAACTTTAAAAATATTTTTCTAGTCAACATTAGACATATAGACTTGGACAGTGACAAATGTGATGTCCACAGAAACAACTTGTTATCAAACATGTGCTTGAAAATGTCACAAACTGTTATGTCTGTCTATGCATTTTGGCTAAATTTACTCTTTAGAAGACTATAATGCTTAAAACGAAAAGTTCACAACTGTTCATTTTACCAAATACCACTACAGCCTTATGGCAGTTTTTCTGAGTTATTGCAGTTGTTAGAATGAAAACCAATCTTTCTGCTTGCGTGTTCATATTCCGCTGGTTTATTCCGCAAGGCTTAAGTGGTGCCCTTAGGGCTGAGATGAACTCCAGCATTTCTCACTAGAGACGCCACAGCCAATGACTGCAGCACAGTTCTCACTGTTAACACAAAAGAAAACAAAAGTTATTTTCCACTACATGACAAATCTCTTCAGTGAATGTCTTATGCTAGCAGCCTAATCACAGCCCATGCTTGGAAAAAAACCTGCACCTATTAAACACCTCTTGAGTTACAGTTCAGTGACTGTTTCCTTGTCATGACTTTTTTTAAGTACTGCAAATATATAAATGTTGCAACACTGTGGAAGAAAGTGATGCTGATTATACTGTTATCTCATGGAAATCAATTTAACCAAAAAAGAAATGGAATTTAAAAAAAAAAAGAAAAAAGAAAAAAAATATAAAGCAGGTTGGATTGGTTTAATGATTTAAATGTGTCTCTTTTCTGCAATGCTGACAGTGTTGGTATTACAAACTAAGGGGTAATAACAATCAAACCGGAATACAATATTTAATGTGAATCCTGAAGAAACTGTTACCCTTTCATCCAAAAAATCCCACAAAGGTCCTTCTGAAAGCCCAACATTAAAAAATCCACCATCAGTAAAAAGCAAAACCCATCACATAAATCCCCATTTTCTCAGCTTACTGTAAAGAAATAGGCTTCTAATCTTTTATGGCTATTTTGTACATGTAAGCCTGATTGGAGAGTCTGTCCATCAAACAGGACAGAAAATTCAAATTACAAATGAAAGATTACAGAAAACTGCTGTATACCATGGACTCTGTAGTAGCACAATACTAGGAGGAAACTCCTGGGGCAGAAATGAGCCAGTTAACAACCTGATACTAATGTTAATATAAATATATTCTTATGGTTGAATGAACAAGAATAATTTTTAAAGGATCTTTTAGAAAATGTTTTTAATACATATACAAAGGGAAGCATCAGGGTCATTTATATTAAGTTTGAGGATTTAAGCTTGAGTCCCTTGGGCTATGAAAAAAAGCATGAATATATAGATGAATTTGTTTCTATATTTCGTATAATATTTGCAAAAATAATGGTCAAGCTTAAACCCAAACCAGTCAGCAACAAACCCTCAGTACTGACCAAATGTGTTTCCCTAATTTAGTTTTATCTTAACATTTTCCAGAGGTAGAATAACACATCTGCTCGTCCTACTATATATTCTACAACATGCTGATTAATTTTTACAGTATTGTTTCCAATGTTGTCTCTGCTAAGATATACTGCATAGTGTTATTTGAATAACTTGAATAAAGCTTCCAGTGTATTAAAAAAGCTATACTACTGAAATTACTATGTCTCAAAAAAACCTAAATCTCACATCCATGAAATTTCATTAAAAATAAGCTACCATCATGACAGTCACCTAAAGATGTTCAGTGAATTTCATTTAGGAAAGTGATCAAGTCTGACGAGTCATAAGCAAATGGTATTTTCTTTGCTATGCTCTCTTTTGTGCATTTCTGTATATAAAAAAGGGTTTTTTTCCACAGATGTTTAATTCTAGTATAAAAATTAAGACTTACTCTATTAACTAATATATTTTCATTGAGCAATGATGCAGCCTTCAGTTTCTACAGAAAATACGCTGGGCTTACTATTGCTACGTCAATTCCACAATTCTGTGACTGTTTGCAAAACTAGCAGGAGGCTATAAGACAAATCCAGAAAATTCTTTGGACAGTAGTTTAATTTAGAAAGTATCTGCTCCTAGACATCAATAAGAACTAAAAGGTTTCTGAATTATTTATTGCTTCGAGACTGAATAGATTAGATCCATGCTGATACTCCTCAACAAGAGACTGTGCCAATGCAATAGCACTAAGTGGGACAGATGATTTATAAGAAAATATTTTACCATGACATTCTTTTGTCTGTAAGTCATTTCATTCTCTATAGCTTTTCTATGAAAATATTTTTTTAAACCAAAATAAATGCTTAGGGAAGACAAAAATGCATTTCTGTTCAGTTTAATGGACTGTACTCCTTATAGGAAACTTGCCTTACATGACCTATATCAGTTCCAAAGGTATTCTAAACTAGCTATTTTCAACTCAATAGCCTCTGATTTCAATTTATGAGCTTATGGTCATACACAGAAGACTTCAAAAAATATTAGCATTGCAGGAATGAAAAATATTTAAAATATAGAGGATGCTACAGCTGATCTTAAAAAAGAAGAATTCTCTAACATAAACTTATTTTTAGAATATTCAACCACTTAGAGGCAGTTTGGCTTTCCTTTATGACACAAAATGCATTAATTGGGCGCAGATCTAGGAAATTCAGTCCTCACAAACAAGCAATTCAATCCCCATGTATCAAGCAGCCAACTTGGAATAGAGCCAACACATAGCAAATAAAAAACTGTAAGTTTTTTACTACTGGCAAGGCATGGAAGAACTGTGAAAAAATGATACATTGCCAGAAATGTGATATACACCTATTTGTATTCTAGCAAGGATGATATCTCTGTTATTTGCATGACTACTTGGACATTTTTCCTGATCAGAGAAACATTGCTCAAAACATGAAGACCCTGCTTGTAGTTAGGTCCAAGTAAGTCATATAGTCATCTCTTTGCATAATAAGCCTAATTTAAACCTTCCTCAGCCTGTTAACTCCTCTGACAATCTAAAGACAAGTTTATATCAGATTTGCTCCTACACTGAGGCTGTTACTTCAATAGCCCATCAGTGCTTTTTGCTTTCATGTATTTATAGTCAAAATTCTTCTCTCTCTTAATTTTCATCTGGTGACATGAATTCAGTGAATCTTTTCTGTGAGTCACATAAATGATACCAGTCACTGAAACTCAGTTTTACATTTTTTGTGTTTATGTTATATTGTGTGGGGCAGATTTGTTTTTGTAAATCCTGGTGTTCAGTCTTGCAAGGTTTCATTACCCATGTTTTCGTTTTTTTCTCCTCATTTCTCCAGAATCCTTCTTCAATTTTCTGCTGTTACTTATGTGTCATTTAACAAATTTAATACAAAACAAGACTTTACATAGTTTCCATCACAAAGCCCTGATAATGTGTGTTTGGTGACCTTTGCTCCAAAACTTTTTTTTTTATGGCACCAAAGATGATAATATCAAGTTAATTACCTTTAATTATGACCTTTATCTTTATAAGTCTGGAAAATCTTCCTTTAAAAGGACAACCCTAAAATCTTTTAAATATTACTTCTATCTGTGATTGAAATAAGCCTACCCCCAAGTCCTTCTCTGGACGCTTAAAAGACAAACAGAAAAAAGAAATACCTCAAAGGATACTACACAATAACAATGTAGCTGCTTAGAGATTAAGCTATGAAACAATACTCTCTACACATATTTTCAAATAATCATGGTACTTGTGCAGTGTTTATTTTCCTTGCATTCCTCAGCTGAAAGAGAGCTTGAACGAAGGTCAACCATCACAAAGGACAACTTTATTTTCTTCACATGGAGTCCTTATTACCCAATAATTGTTAGTTACAAAACGTAGTACACCACTTAAACTTGTTTTAGCTGTTTGAACTCCTTAGGATGTAACAGCCAGATTCCCAAAATTGTAGTTCTGGGAACAGGGAAAGAAATTGAGAGCCTTTTTCATTTTTTTTTATAGTCAGGTGCTAGAATTTTCCCAGGGAATCCATTGCGGAACCATTAAAACATATCCCCTGAAAGTTCATTTACTCCCCAAAGTGACTGCCTCGGCAGCAAATCAGAACTGCTGCACAACTTGTTCAGACCTCATAAGTTTGCATTAATGAATTATTAATACAGTACTAAATTAATTAAACGCAATTATATTAGAAAGTACCCAAACATTGTGCCCAGCAAAGAAACTGCACACATCCATATACATGGGACTTCTCATTACTTTGACTCTTAAAAGTGTCATCTGTCAAGTCACATTTATCAGAATGCTCCAAGTAAATCATGTAAAATCAAGTAAACCCATGTTTCACTAGATTTGAAACAGTAAAAAATGTTCTTGAATCCTTAAAATGTACACTGTCTGGTTTTTATCTACCAGAAAGCTCCAAAACAAATCATGTGGAGCACAGCAGAAAAGAACATACCTACCTAAAAGAGAAAAATATTTTTTCCATTAACTGAAAACTGCTAAAATTCCAAAACAATCTTTATTTGCTGTTATGGGTAACGTTTGTATTATGACCTAATAAACACGATGGAATTTTATTAGATGTTCCTAACTATTTCAAAACTTAGCCACTTCATTGCACTTTGATTTTCCACAAAGAAAAGGAAGACTCTGTAAAATGGTCAGAGAGCATGACAGAACATATAATTTGGGAGACTTTAGAAAGCCAGTGTGCTTTGTTAGTGCTTTGTCATGAACTTTTTAGCCTGCAAACACCACTTATGTCAGGTCTTGTCCCTCAAATTTTTGAATTTTTTTTTTCCTTTTGACAAATAAGAGAACAAAAGCAAAAAGAAGGAAGGGGGGGCAGGAGGAGGAAGAAAGCAACTCTCCCGCCAAAGTAAACACAGAGAATGTAAAACCTGGCTGCAGAATGTAAAAGACATAAAGCAAGCAGTACAGCCAGACTTCTTCCCGTTCCTCTTTCTGGCCAGACAGGCTCCCTATATCTCATTTAATGGTCTCATTAGTGTAACCTGAGTCTACTTTCTGTGCTGTTCTAATTTCCTAGAAAGACTCAGCTACTGTTCTGCAAATGGATACAGGCTGGGATGACTGGTAAAACCTGGCTCAGTTTATAACAATGTGGGGGCAAAATTCCCACATCCATTCTAGAGCTTCCCACAAACACACCTGTCGGGGGTTAGGTTTGTTCCTTTTTTACTCAGAGAATTTTCCCCCATATAGTTGCTAGGAGACTAAGCACTGGGTGCTTATGGGTGCTTGACCAGAACAAAGAGGTGGCCAAACGCGAGTTCTGGGGCAGGTAAAGGACCGGGGTGNACAAACTCCCTCGAGGTTTTTCCTGTTCTGTTCCATTATCAGTGCTGTAGTTGTTGTGGTTTGTTGGCATTGTTATAAATACTAGTCAAGAACTGTTGTCCCTACCCCATAACTCTGCCTGAAAGCCCCTTTAATTTCCTAAATTATAATAATTTGGAGGGAGGGAATATGAATTCTACATTTCCGAAGGACGTCTTGCCCCTCCTTAGCAGATACCTGTCTTTCAAACCAAATTTGAAAATGGCAGGATGTTCTTGAAAAGGTTCACCTGTTAGGTTCAAAAAGGATTTTGCTCCTTCCAGTATATTATTGAATTTTTGTATCTATCAGAAAAAATTGTTTACTAATGACATCCATTAAAAAAGCCACAGAAGCAGAATAAGCCTGTGAAACTAAAATGAGAGTTCAATACCAACTATTCCGTTCAGTTCAACAGCCTGAAACACAACGCTGAGTTGGTACAAGAGACTTCAGGCTGTCAGCCTCATTGACAAGGTTCACTATCTGCTTCCCAATGAATGTGAGAGCATGAGACAGAAAGAGAGAATATGCTAGAACACTTGACACCACAATGGCATTTAAAACTGCATTTGTTCATTTTTTGGTTGGTTGGTTTTTTCTTTTAGTGGAGATTCAATTATTTAGAAAGTAAAGAGTTTGTTTGTACAGATTGCCATGTGCTCTGGGATGACCCTGCTTGAGCAAGGAGGTTGGACAAGTTGACCCACTGTGGCCCCTTCCAACCTGACCTATTCTGTGATTCTGTGATTGGGTGCAACCCAAACAGTGGCATTAGCATCACTCCAAAATATCTCATTCCTGTGGACACAACTTTTAAATGGAAGTCCATTGTCAGGGCTTTGTCACAAAATGAAGTTTCTCTTACGTGTGTGCTGTGGTCCTTATTTCCTGTGACTTGTGTTCCAGAGTATGTTACTAGCTTGTACCTTTTTAGTTGTCTTCTGCATATTTTGTCCAAACCAATTCAAATTATAGGGCAGATTAATATTAAAAATTCACTTACATTATTAAAAATTCATTTAATATTAGAAATTCACTTACTGTGTATTTCTGTGAGTTTATAAAACCCAGGCTTTTTATAAATATGAAAACTAATAAAAGATCATGTCTTCTCTTTGACATGGTAGCTATGGAATAGACAAGGAATACCCATCAAGCAAAGGTGCCAGGAGGGTACAGATCAAAATGTTTTGGAGATTCAAAGAAACTCCTCTAGCTGAAGCAGAAAATATATACACAAAATATGTACATCTTAACAGCAATGTAGGAACTTCCAGAACATGGTAAAATTACAAACAGCACAGCACTTAGAGTGGACATAACAGAATTAGGGGAATCGTTGATAGCCTTTTTCCTTGTGCCAAGTTCATCACAAAAAAAAACCCAAACAAACCAGGCACCCTCATCATCATTTTTCATCCAACTGTTAACCAATCCTCCACATCTATGCCACTGGCTGAAGTAAAGAGCTAGAGACCATTTCCTTTGGTTTTTCTCCATGTTCTAACAGTCAGAACTAGTTTAATACCGAATTGCTTCCTATCACAAGTGGAAGACAAATGGAAAAGTGATCGTGAAAGAAACTTGGAAAACAGGTTACTCGAATTTCAAGTGTTAGAAAGTGTCAAGGTGAAACTAGTTTGATAACCACAGGCCTCTTTCACAAACAAATAACTCCTGGATTTACTACACTGTCTGTTTTGATCAGTTTTATTCAGGGGTGTAATTATTTTTAAAAGGAAATTTTTCTTGTTAGCACTGAGTCTTTTCTATACACAATGGTAATTCTCTTTGTCTTTATCAGTCATTTTCAGACATTTATGTGATCATAAGCCAGAACACAGGAATTTCAAGGCAAATTTGGCAGTAGTTTTCTCTGGGGCATGAATCCAAAAGTCTTAACATTTTCTGTAGTATTTGTCATCCTTCATTCCTTTTTATTCTTGGCTTTATATTGTGAGACAGGTCTGCATTCAAATGTATGTGACATTACATCCAGTTGGCAAGANCACAATATAAAGCCAAGATGTCACATACATTTGAGAATGTATCTGACATTACATCCAGTTGGCAAGAATACAACAGGAGACTTTCTCATACAAAACCCTCACCACTGGAGAAAATGGACAGCTGGAAACACATCTCATTTTCATTTACTTTCCATATTTTCTTGCTTTTGGAAATTACTCCTATTCTAGATTGTGTAAACAAAATTATGGACTAGAAAAGTGAACTGGATTAGATTAAGTTACTATAAAACAAAACCCCCAATTATTGCTACTCTTGCACCTGCTGAGGAAATGATGAACAAATAAACAGATATGACAGTATCCTCTAAAAGAAAACAAAACCTGCTGAATTTAAATTTAGAGTTTCAAAATCAAGACTGCACTGGCTGATACCAATTGCCAGGTGAGAAATGAATAAGAGGCAGCAGTAAAACACTAGATCACATCAGATTATTGAAAAATATTGAAATATTGACAATTATTAATGAAGTATTACCATTAATAGTACGAGAATCTAGCCAGGGAAATACATTCTACAACCAATTTTACCTGATTGAAAATCCATTTTAAAGGATGTCACTGCTTGTACAATGAGAAGTAATGTTCAGCAATTATCTATAAAAGATTCTTTAAGATCAGAAAGAAAAGGATAGACTTCTGTGAGCTTTTTCATTATAATCTTTAGACAAAGATAAATGTGTTCTGGTTCAATCACCTCTTCTGGTCATTGGCAACATATAAAGATTTGAAAAAAAAATATTTTTCACCTCAGGTTAGAATGCCAGATATCTGTATTTTCCAGAATCATGCTTAAAAACACAATCATTAAGAATAAGAAGACAAAGTTGGTAGTTTTATTGACCTAGGTTTTGTAAATTTTTAAATATTCAGATTGCTTGCAATCATTTATTAGCAGCAGGACTAAAAAAAAAAATCTGCCAAGTTCACACTGCTTTATCAGGATGTGCCACTCGGTAGAAGAAAAAGAACTGCATAGAAATGTGTCTGCCAATAATGCTTATTCAGAAGTCACACAACCATCTACTGGCTTGGAATCACCTGCCTTGAACTCAGTGATTCCTAACCCTTCTGAACAAACCCACCTGGACCCTTGGTGTGGTTCAACACATCAGGCTGCACAGGGCTTTGAGCAACCTAAAGGAGTGAAAGGTGTCCCTGCGTGCCCCTGATGACAGACTTGTCCCTGTCTCCAGTACAGAGAGTTAAATCATACCCTTTTGCTTATTACAGGCCCTACCTCCCACACATGAAAGCACTTGATAAGAGTCCCACTTTGATTATTACTGCAAGACCAGCACAGGAAACATACAAGGATGGCCTGATAGTTACCAGTGTTTGTTCACCATAAAATCTAGAGCCATTAGGAATACTTTCAGAAATGTGATAATCATTTATTTTGCACAACAAAGCACCAGATGAGTATGGGCAACCTACAGACAGATGTTTGAAAATATACCTACAGCAACACTAACTAAATGTAGTCATGCGCATATAGGGGACAGAGAGTGAAAAAATCCTCCCTCCCTCCACCTGCCCCAAAAACCAATAAAACCCAGCCAAAACTAACTCTAATCTTGTTCCTTGCTGTAGGCACACAACTGTTCTTAATACATGTGCAATAGCACACAGTTCCCTATAACAAGGGAGTCTTTGCCTGAACTGCTATCTTGCTGCAGAAAGCAGCGATGAATTATACTCTGGTTGTGCAATATAAAACAGAATTGCAAGGCATTCACAGAAAACTGTCATCAAAAGAGCAGGATATAAAGTGCAGCAGCTGGTTTTAAAGAAGTAATTTTCTTTACATAGGAAGCTGCCATTTTCTACTTCAGACAAAAACAAAACAGCTCAGTCCAGACCACCAGAGCCACTGTACTATGTCAGCACTGCAGAATGACATTCAGCTTCAAAACCTTCTGCTTCTTCCTTCCCAGTCATAGAGTATGAATAAATAATTTAATCAAGTATTCATCAGGAGAGGGGAATATCCTATTAGTCTGTGCCTGCATTCCTTCCCCCTCACTTCTCTGCATCTCTTAGATTTCCAGAAGTGTACATCATTCATTTTAGCTTAGACAAAAAAAAAAAAAAGCTCTATGAGTTTAAGAAAAAAAGAGAAATTAGCATCTGCAAATACATGTAGAACTTTGTAAAATTAAAAGAGAATGCATACCCATTATAAACATAATGTTACAGGTTTTAGAAATGAGCCAGAAAGTTCACAATGCAAAAGAAACTAGAGGAACAGCACTAAAACACCATTTTTGGAAAACCAGTTACTAGAGACTTCTTCAATTAAACACCCATCTCCACCTAAAAGATACCAGCGAGCACACACGTGATGCAAAAACCATGAAAAAGGATTTTGTGAGTAGCTGATTCGCTGGTAAACACATTTACATCTCTTAAATTACTTGCAAAGTACTAAGCTACTTTCATTTGACACGTTTGTCCAAAGATGGGAGGAACATTGTCCTCAATCTGAGAACACATTTTGAACAGAAAAATTTGAACATCATCCTTATTTATTATTTTCTGAAGGCTGTAATTGTATTCTTTTTCATCATTCATGAAGTAGTATCTTGACTACAAAGAAGGAGAGCACTTCAATTGAATTTAGTGAAAGGACAAAGATGTAACAAGATTTAAAAAAAAAAAAAATGCCTCCAGTGATCAGATGGAAAGAGAATGAAGGAACAAAAGACAAAATAGGTGATCATGGCTATTAGGTGCTTGAGACAAAAGGACTCTTCTTTCATTCCATTTATTTAATCTAATTAAAAAAATAATCTTTATTAGGCCACAGAAACTTCTAGAAAACATCAAATATTATCCCTAAAACATCTTAAATCTCTTCTTGCCTATAAAATCTGTCTAAAAAAAAGAACTGATAATTGATACATGACTTGAAAGACACAAAGTAAGATCTAAATCCTTAAGATTGTAAAGGAAAATTATCATAAAAATTCTCATTGATTTACAAATTCTTTAAAAGTCATGCAAGGCACCACTCCAGTTTTGAAGTACATTTCCCACCAAAACTGAGGGTCATATTATTAATGCAGTGAGTAACTTGAGAGTAAGTCAAGGGCTCTATTTATAAAAAGACCTGTATAATCTTTTTAACAAGGGAAAATGTAGTAACTCCTTAAAAATATATCAGTTAACCCACAAACAGAAAAATATGCTTTCAAGATATAGGACCTGAATCCAAATGTAAGTTAATTAATATATATTTTTTTAATAAAAGTAGTATACAATACAGAACTCAAAATTATCTAACACAGTAGTCTGCTATATCATATATTTACATGCCTGGAAATCTCTTGTGTAGGCTATGGAAGAAATCCAGGCTGTGTTGATCAAGACTATTGTACCTAACAGGATTGCCTGCAGGGAGAGGTCAAGCAAGCTACTCTCTCAGATCCTCTAAGACAGACCAGGAGATCAACAGCCCTTGATGAACAACCACACTGTCAATGCTGAGCAAACGTGCAGCTCCCAGGCAGCAGATCCCAGGGAAGTCACTGATGGATTAAGTGCAAAGAAGGTCCCTACTAGGTGGCACACCTTCAAAATAAACATTTCCTCACTGGCTGGCCAGCTGCTCAGAAGGCACATTTCTCATTATTATAAAGAATTTGCATGCTAGCTGAGCAAGCCAGATGGTCAAGAAGTATATTCACATTAATTATTTGGGTACTAGAAACAAAAAGCTCTTTCCTGGCTGCAGTCTGATCAAATATCAAACATTTCCTCTACACATGCAGCATGAGAACAGAACTGTCTCACCTGGGAGGGAAATCAGTGCACTGGGTGGTGGCAGCTGGGGGGTACATCAGAAGGAAAGGGTGGCTATGGTATGGGAGGTGAGGCGTGAAACAGACAAGAATTACTGAAGAAATTGTGGAAAGAAAAGAAATACAGCAAATGCAGGAGGAAAGGAAACATGCAAGCTTTATACAATCTGTAATAGCTTAACCCCCGGTATATGTTTTTATACACAGTAAAAATACTTGGGCAAATACTTCCCAAAGGTGTTGTAAATAGTCTAAGACATATATTATACATTCAGGAAACCTGGAGATACAATAATGAACACAGTAGGATTTTATATTTCAGACTTAAGGCACAAAAAACCCCCCCATCAATGATACTGTAGCAAGGTAAATCAGTACCTATAAAAGCACTGTGAAGTTATATGCACTTTAAAATTAAATCAGAGAGTCAAGCTTATGCTTGCATTAGGTTATTTTTCCTCTGTAGTATATCGTCATTGATTACCTACTCATTTTTACACCAGACAGAAAGCCAAACAGGGAGTCAAATACAAAAGGGTTGTCTGTTTGCCCCAGAACTTGGTGGGGTCCTGGGAGAAGACCAGAAACAAACTAGAGATGACCTGCCAGCTCCTGCTTTGGGTGCAGCATAAATGGCATCATCTCTCTGTATGCTGGCAAGCACCTGGGCACAGTACCAGTCCTGAGGGACCCCAGCACTGCCCACCCCTGCATGCACACAAGGGACAGCTGCTAGAGAACATTGCTCCAGCCCCTCTGCACACCAGGTAACGCTGCAAGGGCACAGCACAGTAATGGTCTCTTGGCCACTCAGGCCCCACTAAGATAAGGCAACTTCAAACAAGAATTTTGAAGTCCGAATATACAGGATAACACCACATAATGATTCCGCAAATGCATTATCTGAGAAAAACTATAGTTTCAAGCTAAAAAAACCCCCGCCTAGATCTACGCATGGTTTCAACAGTGATAACAGTAACATCAACACAGTAATATCCCAAGAACCAATTAAAACTTACGATACAGAAGTGACTCCCATTTAATATATGCCACAAATATGTCACAAAATTGTAGAAAAGAGGCTTGCTGGAGCATTGTTTTTCCTTACTTAACTTGTTGAATTGCAGACAAGAAAATTTCATTATGAGATTTTCAAAGACAGAGCCCAGTCCTCACAGAAAACATGAAAGAACTTCTATGGAAATACTGTATTAAATCTATCTTTTCACATATGAAAATATATCCAAATTTCTCAGGGGGGAGGGGCTTTGTCTAGTATGCAACAACTGCATACAAGATTATTTAATTTTTCTTTTAAACTTCTGCTTTGATACTAAACTTCTAGAATGGATTTCTTCCACAACGTTAACAAAATTGTTTATATTGAACTTACTACATCACAGGGGAAAATGCAACCTGTACTTAAAAATTTGAGAAATAGTTATTCTCCTGTCTAGAAATTGAATAGTTAATGGCAATAGAGACCTTAACAAGAGAAACAAGACAATTAATGGAAAATCTTCCCTGGTAGCAGATAACGTGTTTTGAGCACAAGTGCTTCAACCAGTGCAATCACTCATCATTGAGGATGACTCAACCCTCTCTAAGGAGCATGACATCTGTGATTATTATTGATAAATACATCCTTGTCCTGGGCTGAGTTTACAATTTATTTCAACAGGAAAGGAAAACATTTTTGAAGATTAAATTATACCAGTTCTGTCGCCATGTGTTCTGGATTATGTGGACTTGTGCAGTCCCAAAGGACATGCTGCAGAGGGCACCCAATTTAGTGTCCCTATAAAATAATTAAATGAGGACACATACTCTTGAGGGTTTAGACCCAGGTACAGTATTTTTCTTTGGACTGGAATAAAATGGAATGTCTTCTATATGCTATCACTGCTTATGAGTATGTATTAATAATACATACATGAGCATGTATTAACAATAAAGTATATTTATTTATATGAAGAAAAACAAAGTGTTTTTCAACATTACCTCAAAGCTTCATCCTTGCCTCAAATAAGACAAACAAATTTTAGGATGAAGTATTGAAGGTAGAAGTTGTCAATATCAATATTGTACTGCTGATAATAAAACCTTAGGCTAACAAAATGTGTTTAAAAGCCCACAAAACTGTTCATGTCTTATACTATTTATCTGCACTTAGCATTTCTTTTAACATGTGCAGTTCTAAAATCAACAACCTGTTTTACCCATTTCCATTTCTCTCTTTTGAATTTCATCTGCAAATGCTGAATAATGTTTTAATATGGAAAGGGCGACGTTTGCTTTTGTGTCTCTTAAGAATAATATAAAATCATCAATGCCTAAATTTTACACAGAACTTGTATTTTTATAAAGCCTGCACTTGTTAAATACACCTTTAGATGGCCAGTTAAAAACCACAGAATCTTTAAATATAAGTAACAAAGAAAAAAAAATCAAGAGCCTACATGAAACTATCCTCTTGAATCCCCAGCACAGAGAAATGGCAGGGATGGAGTGGGGGTGAAGTGGTGGGTGACATCAAAGCCCTTGGACTGGCTAATGGCCAACATGGCCCTTGGCAAATCTTGCAGCCCCCTGTACACACCTCTGACCATCCCGAATCTCCGTGTGTGACGCACACACAGAGCTCTGCCTTCCCACCCTGACACACCCTTTTCCATCAGGACCAGCCCAGAAGCCGTTGTGTTTCTCACAGTGAGCTCAGAGCCAGCACACAGGATGGATTCCTCCTATTTGCCTACAACAGCTGTGTTTGGCAAACAGTGACAACAACACAGCAACTGATCAGATTCTAACAAAAGTAAATTTTCAGTCCACTTAAAAGCTGAAAAATGTTTAGGCACACATACAACTGACATGAAAATGGCCGTGTCAGAACTGCCTTTCATTCCATATGAAAATTCACACCTTAACAGTGCTGTGATGCGATACATCAAATTGTAAACATGTCATACAGTAGCACTAATTTGGGGGGGGAGTGGGGGTTGGTGGTGGTTACATTTTGGTTTGGGGGTTTTGGGGTTTTCTTTGTTGTTGTCTTTTAGGGTTGGGGTGGTTTTTTTTGTTTTTGTTTTGTTTTGCTTGTTAATATCTCATATGCAAACATTTGCTCGAGCTCAACAAGTTCAACGGGGAAAAATAACATTAAATCCACCCTTCCACAACTTATTTTCACTTTTTGCATCTCAGTCAGACTAGAAGTTTTTTTTATTATAATCCAGAAGCTGTGAGATATTCTGGTGAACAAAGAAACATTAAATACATTGGACTCCTCAAGTTAAACAGCAAAATCTGATTTTACAAAAGGAGGGGGAAAGGGCAAAAGCTTTTGTTACGACTAAAAGCTTCCTTTTCATAAATCACCACACACTTTCATGCAAGGATTGTTCCCATCATTTGTTTTCCTATCAAGATTTATTTTTTTGAGACTGAAGCAGTGCCACTTATGGGAAGCACAAAACGCACTCCTATAAACCACTTCTCTCCATATAAGTCTTCTCTTTGTATGAAAGTCATGACAAACCAATTTGGTTGAACAAAATAACTTTGCTGAAACTGAACTATAAGCTGGAATGCCAGAAGTTTACAGTTAAGGAAACAGGTGCATAAGAAGGATTAATGCACTGGTGTTAATTCTCTACCAGAATACCCAGCAGATAAGGCTGCCCGAAAGGAAATTCTGCTGTTCTTCCCAGCTTTTCCTGTCGCTCTCTCCTCTGTGCTTCTTCCATCTTTCCATAGATGTGGTCACCACTGCTTAGCAACCAAGGGGACATGATGACACAGAGGAAAATCCTCCATCTAGAGCTTACCCTGCTCCACCTACACAGCAGCAAACTACATTTCACAGCAAATTAGGAAGACTATGTTTTCTTTGTTACCGCAGCGGTACCAAGTGGGACCTCACATGCAGCTTCATGTGAGACCAATTTTCTTTCCTTGGTGGGTACATAAGACAACTTAAAAAACTGGAGGAGAACCTGGAAGTTGTCGGTGAAACAGCTCCCCAAATGCTAATTACAGGTAAATAAATATATAAACAATTATAAAAAGAAGGAAAGAGAAAGCTCCGACACCGCGGGGATGGGAAAGGGAAAAACGAACACAACACACTCAACCGAACACCCCACCTAGTTCTACTCAAGTGCTCCAGCTGATCTCCAGGGAGAGCCGAGGCATCTTAGACCCAAGTCCTGGCAAGACCCCGCCAACCCGCCGGCGG
>VYXD01002330.1:181030-284940 GCA_013397195.1 Hylia prasina
CCAGAGCGGGGCCTCACCGCCGCCGAGGGCTGCGCCGTGGGCTGGGGGTGACGCGCCGCCGCCCGGGACAGGCGGAGGCGGCAGTCCCGGGGCGCGTCGGCAGCGGGGACCCGGGGTGGCGGTAGGGTCGGCGCGATGGAGAGCGAGGAGCGCCCGCGTCCCCCGTTCCTGCCCCCAGCGCCTTCCGTCCGCTCCCTCTCCCGGCGCCCCTTCCCGTGGAGCGCCTGGGTCGGTTCCAGTAGGCGCAAAGCCACGCTTCCCTCTGCTATTCATTCACGTCCGATGCTAAACGGGTTTCCGAGAGGTATCCTTGGCTGTAATTCAAGGCAGAAACCTAATACATTTGCCTTATGAGCTTTTACAAGCATTTATGTGTTTTTTCTACTGATGACTTACTTTAATGCCTTCTGAATCTCTCTTGGACACCTGCAATGAAAAACAAGCTGAGTGTTGCAGCTCAGTGACAGAGCAGGTGTTTTCTGTGATACGTGACTCCATGAAGTGTCTCAGAGGAGTTACGTTCTTGTTTAGAGAATAAATACGTCCCCCTTGCTTTTGGATGTGGACAACAGACAATAATTCTGTGCAGATTTTAGGGGGAAATTGGCACCTGAAGAGCACTAAGCATAAAGGTCATAGAGCATTGTTTTTACAGCGTGTAGCTAAACCCCTTACAGATCACTAACTGCAACTAAAGCCACAGCTAAACCTAAATTGAAATGCTTAGTCCCTAAAGTAAAATGCCAGCCTATCACTGCTACCCAGCACTTTTCACAATCAGTGCTTCCTATTCTCGAAGGCCTCCTCCTGTAGCCTGGCCACATTGTCTGCATCGATTCCCTTGCTCCAATGTTCATAAAGCTTTAGTGCATCTTGAGGGCTGTATAAATAGGTCACAGCTGCAGGTTTTGTCTCTGGTCATAGCATAAGACCATAAAAGTCACTGGAAATACCTTGAATTCCTTTCTGCTACAGAGCAGGGAAAGGCAACACGAGATAGTTTCAACAACAGAGTATGAAAATTCCATATATACCATATCCGTCAAAACAGAACGTCAATTCTGTAATACCGACTGTTTTTCCAATCTTTAGAAATAAATCTTCACCTCTGTTAGAACAATAAATTATCAAAACTCACAAGCATATTTGAAAATGTTCTTATGTGATCTGATTTCTGTGCTCATGTTTTCTTGACCAAAATCTCACTTTTCTTGATGCAACACTAGCATACCATGACAAGGAGGAGGAGATACTAAGAAGGCATTTCCCTCTTCTATTATTTTAGAAGAGGGAGCAGGCCACAAGTTTCTAAGCATACTTTAGCCATTTCCCCACTACCTGATTTGGTAGCAGCACCCAGCCACATGGAACCTGCTTGAAGCACTATCCATATTATTCCTAACTGGCTGCAAGAAACCAGCTCCTTGAGTATATCCATTTAAATTAACGCAAAAAAGACACTCGTTCCCTGTAGTATTGTTATTGTAAGACTATTTGATAACATATATTCTAAGAAGCTGTAATTTAGTACAGGAGACACCTGATTTCAGTGACTACAAATTAAATCCTTTAGATTTCTGCATGCATTTAAAATTGAATGTTAAACTGAAAGAGATCACATGCAGAGTAAAATTTTATTGTTTCCTCATCTCTCAAAACTAAACCCAACTAAAGGGAGTATTCCCATTTTTCAATGTTGTTTTAGGTTATTTCAATTTTTTTCTTTTCTTCATCATTTCCACATTTTAGTGATGATGCCCAATTACTTTTTGAATGCCTTGGCTATGTTGAAATCTGTGATATTTCCGTATATATTACTGGAATAGTCATGTCTGTCTTAGGGACAGACAGCTCTGTGATGTTCCACAGAATGAATATTATGTAGTCAGCAAATAATGAAAGTGCTTTTAAAATTAATATGCATTATACAACCAATAGATTTTCTTACAACACAGAATGCTAAATTAATACTAAATAAGTATTTTGTTGTATTAAATTGAAATAGGTCAAAAGCCTCCCTACACAGCAGTCCTGTTTTTCATTTGCTTATATAAAAACATCTACTGCAATTCATTACTTGGCTGCAATTACTCAATGCTAGAGTTGCACTACACCTACTTTACTTATTTGGTCTCTGGTTTCACAAAGTTTTAGTGATGGACAATACTATAATAATAATAAGAATATCACCATTATTACTGGACTATAACTGTAATTGCAATCTAGTAAGTGAAAAAGGATGGGCTTTATCAGGTGGTACAACCTGTTTCCAAGGGAGAAGAGTGAATTGCAATATTTAATATGATAGCACCACTCAGTGTTCAAAGTGCATATTGCTTTGTAATCAGTACATTTCTAAACAGCTGCATAGCCATCTGAAGAAAAACAGTGATGACACTATTTATAATCTCATCAATCCTATACATGAGAGAAGTAAAACATGGATAAAAATGTGCTGAATATAAAGATATTGGAAGAAAAATGTTTAATACTTATCTTGATATAAGTGACCCCTATGGAAGTATTTACAGGATGGAAATTACTGCAGTTTGTTACCAGCATCTTTTCTCCAAAAGCTAAGACACAATTTTTGGAATGTTTAGTCCTTCAGTTCCTTTTCTACTTTGATACTTACAATAGATCATCCTGAAGAACAGAACAGACTCACCCTCTGCCCATGCTTCCCACTGAAGAACATTATACCATGTAATCTGCTGAACTTTTTATTCATTAACATGATCAGCAAGGGGACAATCAATGATTGACAGAAAGTCTTGGCTTGGCATTCAGCCATGTTAAAGTCACAATGCTTGTATTAATGTCATGGTCTCATCACAAGGATTGGATATCTGGGAAATTAAAATTATCCTATTTTCTTCTCCAGCAATCCTTTTTTCTGTCAGTAATGAAATATTGCTGTCTCAGGACTGTTTCACTCATGTCTCTGCACTGCGCCAAGATCCGCAACTTCCTCAACAGTCTGAAAAAAACTTTCATTGGAATTTTTTAACATGTATTTATTTTAATCTTCCTCCTGATCAGTAGTTTTAAATTTTTCTATAAAAATTGTACCATCAGACCTCACTATTGACATTGCCCAGTTAAGTGTTTCTTTCTGGCATTATATTGTCTATCTTCTCCTGACTTTCCTTTATCATATATTCTGTATTTTAAGATAAGCCATTTGCAAGATGTTTCTCAGTGAAATGAGTTAACATTATCAGAGACAATATATGCCCCAAAATATGTAATATGTAACTAATTAGCCATAAAACACAGTGTTCTGAAGTGCTGTTTCACCAAACTGTTTATTAATTGCAGAAAGTAATGTATTGCTCTGTGTGATTCCTCTGCTCTTAGTATGTGCTCCACAGTATATCTAGCACTGGGTTGAACTAAAGAAATAGTGGACTATTATCAGTGATGTACTAAGATCTTTTAAAACCTGCTAATGAATTAGAATGTGGCTATGAAATTATCTAACTATAAAAAACAAAGAATTGAAAAAATAAGCAGCAGTCAAAATTTCCAATTACAAATTTTCCTGTAGTACAGCCATTCCAAAGCAATGTAGAAGCAGTATCTGAAAGGTCTCACTGGGCTGGAGTGTCAGTGGCCTCAGAGGATGCACAGAAAACACTGTTTCAAGACAATGGTTTGAATTAAGGGAATTAATGTACTGCTTTCACCCTTTCACCTGCCCACCAACAGTTGGAGACAGTGCTCTCCAACTTCCTGCTCAAGACTTGCATATTGGTTTATTTATCTTATTTTACTGGAATTGCCATCCACAAATGCATCTTGTTTACAGGAGGCTGAATTGAACTTCTTGACTTCATGTTGACTATAAGAAGTTTTAAAGAAAATGAGTATTTTTAAAACATCTTTTGTATTGCTTGGTGTTCAGTTTCAATATGAGTGACTAAGCCAACACTGTACAGAGATCAAACTAAGGATTTAGTGCAAAACATCACTGGCTAGCTTGACACAATATTTGATTATTGATTTTACTTTTGAAACATATTCTTTTGCCATTTCACAATAAAACAAGACAAGACAAAGTGGATGGAAAAATGTATTTTGCAGAAGAATGTATTTTGTTTTAATCTTGGGTAAGCAATTCATTTGCACACTAATATCTAAACAATTCTGCTTAATTTTCAATATTAATAGAAATAATAATACAGTATTTCAGTATAATAACTGATTAGTTTGTCCTGCAGGAGCACATCAAATCTCACCTGGAAGTGACATGGATTTTGTGTGTATCTTTCCAGTCACATTATCCTGATATGTTCAGAAGAAAAATCTTCTGCACTGCTGTGTATGTCTGCGACGTCTGTTGTATCTGTGAGAATGGAATATAAAAGACCAGGAAAGTGTGGACAAATGAAAAAATTATTAGCATTTTTTATGCCATTTTATGAGCACTTTTAGAGTACAAAGAAAACAAATAAATATGTATTTAATAATAAATAAGTTTTTACTAAGATATTAAGAAAATATTTCTACTCATAAAATGGGTTTGTAGAAATTTCCATTTCACAGCCACATCAATGTAAGCCTTTGTGTCATTTTCCAGCATGAAAACACACACAGTAATGCAGATGAAGTTGGATATACTTCACATATATGAAATTCATATCTGTATTCTGACTTAAAACCTAAATAAGTGCTAATGAATTAATATTGAAAATTAATGTGGGCAGAGATTAGATGCTTTTCAAATTTTATTTATTTAAATCAAATCTTACCCTAGCCATTCACATTTACTGTCTTTTTCCCTATATGTTGACTAATTCTTGTCTCCATCAGTTTTAATTGTACTTGCACCATTTATACTTGAAATTGAAAGAGGAATTTAATTGTTACTGAAATCAAAAGCAAGACTTCCGTAAAGAGAAAGGTTTTCAAAGGACCATACAATGAAGAAACAAAATTATTACTTCAAAGAAAGTCTATATTTTCTAAATTAACATTTTTTAATTGTCTACCTGCTGTAGTTATTGTGCCCACTGTGTTGTTTTGTAAAATAAACCAAGTCTACTAAACCCACTAAAAGTCTTGGAATCACGAGGACTGTGTGCTCACAGTCCCCATAAGAGGGCACCCTCACCTAACAGCAGAATGGATTTTAAGAAAGACCTGTCTAAAAGCTTTAGGAGGGAAGAAAACCCTCTGGAGAGCATAGTGAGAAAAAACGTTACTAAATGTCCCATCCCTGGCAGTGTTCAAGGCCAGGTGGGATGGGGATCTGACCTGGTCTAGTGGGAGGTGTCCCTGCCCATGGCGGGGGGATGGAACTATATGATCTTAAATGTCCCTCCCATGCAAACCATTCTACAGTTCTGTGACTCTGTGATTCTATGGGAAGTATTTGCCAGCATTTTCTATACATAACACTGAAGGTAAGACAAGATGTACCATTCCTTTGTAGCAAATGTGTAAACTCATTCCCAAGTCCACTGTGAATCACAGAATGAGTATGGCTGGAAGGGACCATGGGAGACCATCTAGTCCTGAGGTCAACCAGCCTGCTCAAGGGGTGCCCTAGAGCACACTATAGGGATTGTGTCCAGACAGCTTTTGAATATCTCTAGAGAAGGAGATTCCCCAATCTCTCTGGGCAACGTGTTCCAGCGCACAGTCACCCTCACAATAAAATTCTTCCTTCTGTTCAGGTGGAACTTCCTGTGCATTAGTTTCTGCCCATTGCCTCTTGTCTTGCTGGATCCATCCTCCTGACAGCCTCCCTTCAGACATTTACCACATTGATGAGGTCCCCTCTCAGTCTTGTCCAGGCTGAACAGCCTTTCCTTGTGAGTGAGGTGCCCCAGACTCCTGCTCACCTTTGTAGCCATTTGCTGGACCTGCTCCAGAACTTCCATGTCCCTCTGGTCCTGAGGAGCCCAGAACTGGACACAGCACTTCAGATGTGCCTCACCAGGGCAGGGTAAAGGGGCAGGATCACCTCTCTTGAACTGCTGGCAATGCCCTTCCTAATGCACCCTTGGGACACCATTGACCTCCTTGGTGGCTCATGTACAGCTTGTTGAGCTGCTTTCCTGCAGGTCAGCCCCCAGCCTGTACTGTTGTGTGGAGTTATTCCTCCCCAGGTGCAGGGCTTTTGTTGAATTTCAAAAGGTTCCACTATTGTTTTTCTGATTTTGCTTATCTGTAGTTAGGGAGATCTACATAGATACTGCATTCACTCTGTTTCTTTCCTTAAAATGAAGTCTGACCTGTTGCCATTGCCTTGTCTATTTCCCTGTACATTTAGAATCTGATCTTATTTACAGATGTACTTGCACTGAGGAGTACATGATTACTCCTGATTTATGTATTGTAGCAAACTTTTGAAAAGAGACTTCTGCCATTCCTATGGAATACCAAGGGGAACCTCTCTTAATCACTCCCTGATTCACTTCTGTTGACGAGCAATAGTTCAAAGAAAAACATCACTGATTTAAGAAGAAAATGAAAAAATTGACAGTCATTGCCATGCTTTAAGTCACGGACATAATTAACAGAAGAGAAAACTTTAAACATACTATGTGGATAGAATAGCAAATGTATTGATTTTTTTTTTTTTAACATAAGAATGAAGTTCAACAACTTGATCTTGAACAGTTAATTAATTCCCAATCATAACTTTTAGAGTCAGAGATTGTTTTGTATTGTTTCCAGAAGATTCAGGTTGTCTCTGATGATTTTAGGAATAGAATTACTAATTTTTTATGGAAAATTATTTTCATCCAAGCTAATATCCTATTAAGGATTATTCATTTCAATAGCTGCCATTTTCTGCTAGAAAATGTGTCAAAGGAAAGGAAATTCATGTTCTCATGTGTTAAGCTCGGCAACAGTTTCTTTAGATGCTTGTTGGACCTTTTCTCACTTTTTTTCCCAGCAGAGTACTGTTAATTACTTTGTCTCAAAATTTATATAGCCTGATTTCTTTTCCACATTCTGCTCTCACTAGACCAAGGTGCATACAGTTATTTTAAATGGCCCAAATCAAATAGAAGTGAAAATTAGAACTATTTACAACCATATTTGGTAGAGAAAAATGGTATTTATTTACTAGTAATATTTACCATACTAATATTTATAATTCTAAGACCATCACCTTTTCTAGATTCCTTGATATGTTTCCCTCTTGCTATAGGAATATAAGATAACTAGCTGGGGATCTTCTTTCAGCATCAAAAATAAGTAAGTTTTAGGGAACTTTGAGTATTTTAGGAGTATTTAAAATAGGAAAAGATATCTACGATGAGTAACACCAGCAGCAATTGACACCTGAGACTCAAAAATATGTAATAGATGACATTTGGTTTCCTTCTGTGTGTTTTGTTTCCATCATTATCCTTGTTACACCTTTGTTAAAAAATATGACTATTAACACCTGGTAGACAACCACGTGTAATACAGTATTTACATTAAAGGACAAAAATACTAGTAGTCTAAGAAACTTACAACTATTGTTACTATAAATTATTTGTTACACTGTGTGGGATTTTTTCGTTTTCCTCAAGAAGAATGTGCAAAACACTTAGGTTACCCATGAAGCCAAAAAACAGCAGTTGATAATGCACTTCATTTACTTCCCGTACTTTTATGAAGTACACTTACTTCATGTACTTCCACAGAGCTCTTATTTGTCTTGCATGGCAGTGGACTGATTTTCTTGAAGATGGAAAGCTCTGATTTACAGCAAAGCAAGCTTTCTTTATCTCCAGGATAAGGGGGGACCTTGGGCAGACAGTTCAGTCTCAATACTTATTCATTCAAACCAGAGATCAAAGGCATAAATGGTGAGGATGCTTTGTGTGCCCACTGGAAGCTGACCTGCACTGAAAAGTCAGTGGCACTACATCTCAGTGCAGCAGCAGGTTGCAGCAGTTATCCCATCTATCTTTAATGTTACTTTGAATGCTTCCATGTGTGCATTACAGCCGACAGAAGTACAACAATGGGGCCATAAAGAGATTGTCAGTAATTGTAAAAAACCAAATTTGACCTACTTCCCCAGAGATGTGTAGCATCTTATTTTCAAGCAGCAAAGGTGAATTACACACCTTATCTATATAAACATGAAAGATAAAAATAATGGGAATTTGACAGGTGAGCTGAAAGGACTGCTGTAAAATTTGAATTTGGAGGAAGGTGAGAGAATGAAGACAGGGAAGAGATGTCTTGGCTTATGCCTTTCCTCTCTCTAGCAATGAACAGTCAATATTCCCTCATAGTTTCACTCTGTTCAGGCAGTAGGACAGGAAGCCATATGGCAGAGGATTGGCTAAATAGTCCCTGTGAGGCTTTACTAATAGCATCTACCAAATGTGAACTTCATCTTCTTTTAAGTGCCTGTCAGGTATACCATATTCCATATTGACATGACTGTTTATTCTTATCACACCACTAGATAACTCACACTGATGTCACAACCATTCTGGTTCCAACAAGGTTAAAGTACAACTGAGATATTTTTGTTTGTTGCAATAATTATTCCAGCCCATCAAATATCATCAGGCCAGAGTAGTAACCTTCATATAACAAACCTAAACTTTCATCTGTACAGCATCTCGCCTTGCTTTTAGGAGTGCTCAGAAACTGGAAAGCCTGACAAGAACACTCATTTAATATTAAACTGGTCTCACACTTAGGGAGAGAAGCATACAAACAGATGGAAAGCAGACTCACAGGTCATGAGACAAAGAGGGATCCCACATTAAAGAAAACAGGAGCAACCAAGTGTTTTATAAATGGATTACACTTTTAAAGGCTTGCGTGTAGGAGAGTTGTGAGGTGTTTTGCGTTTTCCACTAGTAACTGCAACATGAAAGTCTTTGGGAAACTTAATGAGACACTATTTCTTAGCAGTCCCTCTCCAGCAGGAATTTTATTTCTAGCAAGGGCTTTCAACGCTAGCTTTTGTTTCAGAGGCTGAAACCAAACAGAAAAATAAATGTGGCATTTGTGTTATGAGGCCAGTTAGATCCTCAAAAGGGGATTGCTCTGTTGCTGGAGAGCCTGAGCATCCAGATTAATATCAAAGGATTATGATTGCTGAAACACAGTTAGCTGAAAACAGACCCTTTTTCTATTTTTTTTCTTTCTTTTCTTGTGCAGAAAGATGCATTCAAGCATTCTGAACAAAACAGCACTTTGATCTGTTTTGTGGACTTCTGTCACACAGAGATCAGAGAGTTCCTGGTACTAGAAGATAAATTCCTCTGATCAGTGAAATTGCATTATTTTCACAGATAAAATGATACACATTTATAAGAACATTAAACAGTATCATTTACTTATGCTTTCAATACAGTATGAGTAGTTGATTGCATCATGGAAGAAAGAACAAATTGTAATACTTAGACAGAAGGAAAACGCTGTGGAGTAAGTTTGAAGGGACAAACCAGAAAGAAGACTGGAAAGAAAATTCAAGAATAATACATAATTTTTTTGGTAGGAAGCAGAAGATATGAGGAGAAAAAAAACGCCCATGTAATTGGGAGCCTTTTACAGAACGCAGTTCAAGATGACTTCAAAATAGATCTGGTCAGACTTTTCAAATTTCATTCTGCTGGGAAGATTTTCACTCTGAATCAAAAAGACAACCAGAAATTATGAAGCTCCCCATGGGTATAAAATTTACTTTGTCTCATTCCGTTTAATTTAATTTCATTTAATTTCATCTTTGTAACTCCTACTGATTTAATTCCTAGTACTGAATAAAATCTACTAGCAGAGTTGAAGAAGGCAACCTAGAAATGAAGAACAGATAAAGGCAAGGCTAAGAATGCAAGAATCTTCCCTGAAGTCATGGCACCGGGAATCCTTCAAGCATTAGAAGTTCTCATTCAGACTTCTGTGCTGGACATCTTCTTGAGTTTTTACAGTAACTTTAAGTAATGCAACATGCAGAATCTACTGAGCATAAATAATGCAATTTTAACCACAGATTTACCAAATTTTACTCTCCTGGAAAGTAAAAGCACACAATCTCCACAGAAAATAGGGCAACTTTCAGTGGCTTTGATAAAAAAATACAATCATCATTTTTGTTACAATGGCCTCAGAAGATAGGATTAAGCAGTTTCAGATGAGCCGTATTATTTAGAATCACATTTTGATTATGTGATCCACCCTCCCAGCTATTCAGGCTGCATAACAACCCCAGTCTGTTTAAGCAAAATGGATTGTCTGATGATGGATACTTTTATACTGAGTGAAATTGACTGTGCAGCTGTTTAAACACTGAAGGCACTCAAGCGACTGCTTAAGCTATTCTTGCTAGAGGTACTGCATTCTGAATCAAGCTGTAACTAGGAAAGAAATACCTTTCACGTGATTTCAGGAAAAAATACACCGAGACAGAGTTACTGGGTGAGTACCACTAAAAATACAGTTTGTAAAAAGTTACTTAAAATTATACCATTTAAGTCTGTTTTGAATAACATTTCCCCAAGATTTATAGGTCACTGTTGTGAATTTTTCATAATGCCTATAATGGAAACATAAAGAATATTATATACTTGGGAAAAAAAAAGTATATTAAACAATAACAACCCTACTGTATTTAATCCTAAATTTAATAAATTACCTTCTTCTAAACCAGTAATGATCAAGGTGCTCTGACAGCTTGGTTGTGCTATTTGCAGGAGGTGGAACTATTTTGAAACAAAACCTGTCTTCACTGAAAAGTATTCATGTTAACTGATAATTCTCATTTTTAAAAAATCAAAATTTAAAACTCTGTGTAATTTGCTAATTGAAAACAGCCTGTGTATTAAGAGCACACATCCCAAAAAAAAGTTTTAACAAATGTTGAATTTATTACCTTCATATTCCTCACAGGAACATAATGATAGAGAATTCATTTCCCTACACTTTGATGTCAGTGATGACCTTCCATTAATCACTCAATTTTTGCAAGTGTTTTTGCATATGGGTAAACTGCACAATGCTGTTTATCTGGAAAAATTATAGTTCAAATAATAACGAAACAGCATTTTCTAAAAGATAAATTCTCTTGATTTGTTTTCCTGTCATGAAATGCCTGACTACACGGAAATATATGCACAGTTTACCAAGTGCCTTCCTATTTTAGAAAATGTAACTATTATTCTTTATGATTATTACAATAACAAATAACTTTGCTTTTAATCTGAAGGGGTTATCTAGGGCTTAGATAAAGAAAATAAATATTTGAAGCAGATTTGTAAATGTTTAGTATTTGAATAACAAACACCTTTTTTTTTTTAGGTCAAATAGTTTGGAGTATAAATAAAAATCTTGGACACAAGATCTACATAAAAACTAGTATTCTTGCCTGAAAAATACACATCCTCATTTCTTATTTTTGAAGACTTTAGTTCACTAAAATACAGTACAAATATAAGTACTAAATATTACTAAAGACAATATTGACAATTTCAAGGTTGAAATTAATAAGGTTCAAAATTTGTCAAATTATCTATTTTTCTAATTTGAAATTATTAAATTGTTTCTTACTGTTGACATGGTCTAATGGATGTGATATGAGCTATACAAAGTATTTGTATTCACTGTGTACTTGATCATGTATACTGGCCATGTATTCTAACTTCAAATGGGAAAAATAGCACCTAAGCAAGATTCAAATGTTAATATCTGCAAAAAAATGGAATAAATTTATAAAACTTGCAATGCCAATCTCATTATATTATGAGAAAATGATAAATTAGTATTGTGCCATTTCTGGGTTTTGGCTGGAATAGACTTAATTTTTTAATAGTAGCTGGTTCAGTGCTCTGTTTTGGATTTACTATGGGAATCACGTTGACAACACACCGTTGCTTTGGATATTAGAAGTGGTGCTTACCCATAGTCAAGGACTTTGCAGTTTCCCATGCTCTGTGGGTGAGAAGCTGCACAAGGAGCTGGGGGAGCACGGCCAGGGCAGCTGACCCTGCCAGGCCAAAGGGACATTGCAGAGCCTGGGAGGCCGCTCAGTGCAGAGACTGCGGGAGTCGGCCGGGAGGGGCCGGTCCCTGCTCGGGGACGGGCTGCGCATCCAGCAGCGCGTGGTGAGCAACTGTGTCTTGTTTCTTTTGGGTTTTATTCCCCTCTCTCTCTTGTATTTTCGCAACAATTATTATTAACAATTATCAATTAAGTAATATTATTGCTGTTCCCATTGATTTTATAATTAATGCTATTATAATTTTTCCCATCATTAAACTGTTCTTGTCTAAACCATGAGTTTTGCTTTTTTTCCCCAATTCTCCTCCCTACAAGGGAGGCAGTGAGGGCACGGAGGGGAGTGACTGGGCACTTGCATAGTACTTAGTTTCCAACTGGGTTTTAACCACAACATGCAATTTCTTTTGTCCTTTACAATCTTTGTCACAATAATAATGTGTAATAGTCTTTAATGTACAGAATTGGTGGGTTGCTAGTCAGTCCCAATTCAGTCTCAAGACTTACTAAATTAGTTAATAACAAGTTCATCACTGGCTTTGGTTTGAATTAACATTTCATGGTATGTTGAATTTGGTGGTACATTGACACAATAATAGTTGTGAGAACAACAGATATCATGGACACTAATTCAGTTCTTGCATTCTATAAAAATTTAAAAAATTACATTTTTTTGGAGAGAAAAAATTAGGCATTCAGAGATGTCAAACCTTTTAGCTTTGCAATTTCCTTTCTCACGAAAAGCCAAAGCAGACCAAAAAACTCTTTAAAATGAGATAAAATAATAAATCAGAAGTCTTAACAGCTTTTCAGAAACACAAAAAATAGCTGCAATTTGGTACATAACATTAACGGTGCACTATTAACACCCAGCTGCAGAACAGACAGATGGCAGCATACAGCCATACATTCGTGAGATGGAGTAGAATTTCAACACTGACCTTCTGAACCAGAGGCTCTCAAAAATTCTACCCAAGATTTGTGTCTCACGAAAGCTTCATGCTTTTTCTTTTAAAAAGAAAAAACAAAAAAAGAAAAAAAAAAGTGTTCACTGTCTTTTCTTGTACCTTTTGAGGAAAAAATACATGTAACCAGAAAAGAGATTGCAAGAAGAAATGCTAAACTGACATAAACCAAAAATGCTTTTTCTAATACCCCAGGAACTAAGCACACAGATATATTTGTTGTTACGTATTTTTTAGTAGAATATTTCTCTGCATATGGTATTATGAAAAATAGTTACAAATATAGACTAGCATATGGTTTTAGTTTGAATTCATACTTGAAGAGTTATTTTAAAGGGCTACATTAAAGGCTTATTTTAAGACTTTTTAGTGTTGCAAAACACACACAGCTTTGCATTAACTTCAGCACATCACACATCTAAATTAGAAATTAAATTCATGCTGGTGACTTTCCAAACAAGAAGGACATGCTAAGCATGTTTAGGAACATCATGCAAGACTGTCAATCTCCAGTAGAATTTTGGCAAGAACTTATCACAAAAACTACTGATAACTGCTATGTGAGCAGAAACAATTCTTAATGAACAAAACCCTCCCATTTCATTCCAGCATCAGAACCCACATAATTTACAAATTACTTGAATACACAAGCTTTACATATAAAACAGAGGAGTAGTAAAAAATTAAAATGTCAAAAATTAGGTCACAGCCCCCATACACCAAGAAAATACATCACTTCACAAATCTTAACTGAAAGATTGCTCCCTTCTGACCTGCCTGAGAAGTTTATGCTGATATAGTCAGTCAGGAAGGATCTCTGCAGCAAGGGTTTCCCAGAAGAAGCTGTAAGGTACAGGAAGAGTAAGGAGGGGAAAGAAATTCTCAAGCTTGCATTTCCTAACTGTTGGATGCACAGATTCTTGCTAGTAAGTCAACAGAAAAGATCATTGTTGTCACCTTTCAAAAAGTGAAAGGTTTGCAAAGACACCAAGAATAAAGAAGGTTCACAAGTCAATCACCATATGTAAAGATGGAAATATGGAAATACAGAAATCTAGTGCTAGCACCATTGTTTTAAGGCTTGTTTCTTAAGGATATCAAGAAAAATTATTCACTACTGGTTTTGCTTCCCTGCCCTCCTCACAGTGATTTTTTAGATACAAAGACTAATCTTAGCCAGATTTGATAAAAGTAAATCTGTCAGCTATTAATAATCTAAAGGTTCCAGGCAACTATATGTAGAGGGTCTAGATGTTACAAGTGGCCTCAGAGACAGAAAGACCAGAGCCTGAGTGCACGAGTCATTAGTCACCAGAGCATCCAGATGCAACAGAACTGTTGGAAATACTTGAAGTTTGTATCTCATTCAAAGGGGAAAATAATATAGAAAGCCACAATATGTTATGTTCTGTTATTTCCAGTATTAAAAAAAAACCCCACTGGAAATGCCCTTGTGATGTTATACAGCTATTTTTATATATATTGAGCATGGTTTACGTGACAATAGGTATCTAAGTAGTCCCATAAAATAGGCATATGATAATTTTTCGAGTACTTCAGCTTTGTACACATAGAGTGCAAGATGAAACAGCCTGAGATCTGTCTTCTGAAAGGAAACTTTACAAAAAGAAAGATCACTAGAAGTGCTACTTCCAGTTCCATCTTCCATCGGTTCTGGTTTCAGCTGAGTGACCTGGATGTTACTTTAGGCACTTAAGTCATCACTGTAAATATATTCTGGTTTATTGGCCATGGAAGAAAAGAGAAGAAAGTCCATATGACTTGTTGCTACCACTATGTAACAATTAAAAGGAAGAAAATTGGATTTCCAATCCACAGACTACAGTGGTTTACAGCTACTGGGCTACTAAGCAAATTGTCTTTGCGAATAAACCCATTCCATGTTTTTTGAATGTAAGGATTAAATTAATTTTATTGCTTCAGGAATCTTCAGTCTTAGACATTGTGCAACAGTTTCATGCTTGCATAAGTTTGGAATGGGTCCTGAGCTAATTAACCGTTACGGAGTCTTTTAAGCTATCCAGCTGAATTTAATGCTAACTAAAGACTTTGCCAATCTGTTTGCTAGAGGAGAGGCAAAACACAGGTAGCAATGTCAGCAGCTAGATTCCTGTATCTCATTTATTGATGGGATGGTTATATCATTTAGTTCATTCTTTTATCTCATCATTTACATTATAGGAATCAAAAGACGAAGCGGAAGGCAAATCAAAATACTTCAGCAAGTACTTTGCTTCTCAGTTTTGCTATTAAAGTTGCCCTCCTAGGGTCAAAATTTTCAAAGGTAACTGTTGTTACCTTCTGCTTCCCTCTCACATGTAGCCCAACTAGTTTGCTTTTCAGCTTTTCCAGCTGAGCATGGGGCTCTGAAAGCTCTTCACAAATAGCAGGATGGTGTTTTTCAGGCTTCCCTCTCCTACTGACACAAGCGTGCTTGGAAGAAATCAACCTTTCCGGCTACCCTGGTTTCCACATTGAATATGGGTGGCCAGTTCTATTCAAATAAACCTCTCAAATGACTGTGACTTCTCTTTCCTCATCTTTGACACCGACAGAAATTCTGAATGGCAGGATAGGCAATTCAGATACACAGTGACATGGGTTTAGATGCCAGTAGGAATGTAGCTGCACTTTTTCCAGTACTACCTCAAAGAGATAACTTACCACATAGCAGCACATTATCCAAAACTGTCACACAGATTGATGTCTTCTATGTCTATTTCTATGTTAGAATTGTATCTTTGTGAATTCTTTGCCTATTGGCAGAACCTTGGGGAAATAAGGCAGGCAAGGTAGAGTGATAGGGAAGCCACCTGTATGTCCAGAATTGCAGAGGAGATGGCATGGCCATATACACAGGTGAAATACTGTGACAGAACAGAAAGAAATTTAAAGCTAGTAGAGCATTAGTTGAACTAGTCATCAAAATTATTCACAGCCTGTCCTATTTCAATCAGTATATCCGTGAAAATGAATGGCAGAAAGATGCTCAGATTTTTTACAACAAAGCTTATAGATTCACTTGCCAAATACCTTTTCTTCAGGCTAGTTGCACCAACATAATGAATGTAAGGTGACACTGGATAGAGCTTGAATTCTTTAGCATACATCTGATAAAGTGCACAATATAAGACAACATTTTAACATTACTCAGCTGACTGCTACATTTTTTCTGCCAATCAGATAAATGAATGCACTGGGTTACATTTGTAGTCCTTATTTATACAGCTAGATTTAGAACCCCCCTCTCTTAATCCTCCTTAATAGTAATCCCCTTTTATGTGGTCATTTTAATTGTGTATCTTGCTGATGTCTATTCTTTGTTTAAAATAGCAATCAAAAAAAAAAAATCAAGCAACAGCACAGAAAGACTATTTCACAAGAGACTATTTTGAAACATACTACTGAAAAACTACAAAAGCAAATTCTTTTATGGTGTAATTATTATGCAATTCCTGCATGAAGATTGAAGCAGCCTCTATATGCTCTGTTATGTGAATTACCTGAATTCTCCTAGAAGGGCAAGGCCTTGGTTCAGAGTGATAACACTGAACCAAGCAATGATTAAGCAATATTTTTGTTTAACTTCCATGGCCAACCATAAAAACGTTCAAATAAAGTGTATTTTAAAGTAATTGTGCTGATGTGTCAGAATAGGAGGTAACATTACCTAAGAACTGTATCAAATCCTTGAAGCTGGGTCTGCACCTAAGCCACCAGACTGAAATCTCAGAGGCCTTTTCCTTGAGTTTGATGGATGAGCATGGCTGCAGTGGCAGGATACACCAGCTGCCTGAGCAGCATTCCAAAGAGGGAGTTCAGCTGGAGCAGAATCACATCTTGGAAGCGTAGTGAAACACTGCTGCCACGTTTTGAAATTGTCTTCACTGCAGTCATCTTCCTCTATTGGTTCATGGCTAAAGCATTTGTACTTGAATAATAGTATGATTATTCATAAATGATCCTGCATCTATACTCATGAATGCTATAGTAACTGTCACCATTTCTTCTTTTTTTTGGTAGCAGAAATGATGACTGGTAAACTAAGGACAAAGGCAATTACAACACATATTACTGCCTGAAGGAAGTGGGGCAGAACGAAGATTGCTTTCCTTCCACGAGTGTTGGAAATTTTACATAATATCCTTTTAAAATCATAGAATCACTGAGCAAGTTTCATTCTTCTGTCTGTGTCAGCTTTTTCAGTGTTTTAGACTGAAAGCTATTTTTACAACTGTGTGTAAGTGACGAGGTTGAGTGATGAAGATTGTGGATGAATCTGTAGACAGAATAAGAGATAAATGCATTTTTCCTGACTGAGAGTCAGCTGTAGTATTTGGCTGACCAAACAATTATATCCCCTCAAAGGGTTTCATACAGTTACACTAGACTAGGGGGTTTTTTTCTGTCTGCCTTCCTACAATAGGTTGACACAGTCTCTTGATGCTTTTGGCGATAGTTCAACACTGACCTAAAATTTTCAAGATATATGACAAAATTTTGCATATTTGAGTACTTTTTCAGTGAATAAGATGATTTTATTTGAATATGATAAAAGTAATTTAGAATGCTGTAAACAGTTACAATTTGGTGAAGAACTTCTTTTTATATCCCAGCACACTTACTCCACCTCTGTTTAATAGGAGAAATATTTTTTCCCTAGGATGTATCTTTTTAGCCTGCAAAGCATATTCAAGATTTTTTTTTGTTTCAAGTTTGGAAACAAACAATACTATGTAATCCATCCTTATCGTTCAAAGTTCAGCCTGTCATCCTGGATAATTTTGATCATCATACTTTCTAAGTACATGTGTAATGTTAAAAGCAATAATAGACAACTCATTAGAAAAACAGCATTTTTTTAGTAAAAATTCAGTTTGAAAAACAATTGAGATACTCAATTTTCTATGCATTTATTTTTCTAATTATTATTCTCCTAGCTTTATAGCTTGGCAGTTACAGAAATAGTGTAATTACTATTAGCACCCAACAAAACATTTTAAAGTATTTTCATAGAACTGAAAATCATCTAGTTTGTACCTGAAAAATTTGCAATGGAAAATGAAGAATGAACCCTGTGATTCGAAGTTATTTAATATTACCTTGTGATATTTTGGCTAACAGCAGGAAATGTTTCCAAATTACTAATGGCATTTCATAGTTCTTTTTGCAAAAGTGCATACTTTCAGTTTTAAAGATTTAACATATTTGTGAACAGTGGTAATTTAAAATAACCTTTCTGCTTCAAATAATCCATATTAAATTCATATCTAGCATTGTATGTGTCTTAACCTTAAAGTAACGGCTGTTGATATAAGAGCTGTAGGACATATGAAGAAATAAAGCTAATGTTTTTAGGTTCAGGCTTAGGCTGTGGTTCATAACTGTTTTTCTCTGAAAAAGCAAAAAAATAAGTACTTCTTGCTGCAATCAGCATATATTTTCCATCCTGAATAAGAAGTCCCGTTTTAATTTAACTTTTTTTGTGAGTACTACCACCATACCCTTCCACAAGTACAAATAAAACAATAACTTTTCATATCAGAAGTCAATGTACAGCTTTGTACTAGTGTAACCCTACATGGTTATGATTAATGACCTGCCTGGGGCATAAGGGTTGGAACTTCAATGTATAAGTTAAAATATTGGTCCCAATCAAGTCAATAATACAAATCCCATCGACTTAAGATGTTTAAGAATTTCACCCACTGCCCTTTGCTTCACATTGTTGTTGATTATTCATTTGGAGATTATATGAGAGATGAAAAATATCTCTTTTTATCTATTCATAATCTTTTAGATAAGCTGTACACAGCTTATCTAAAAGTTGTGTTAAAGTTGTTTCTTTAACATACATAAGTCCTCTTGCTAGGCACAAAGAAATCTGACTTTCAACTATCACTGTCAAAATCACGTGAAAGCAATCCACTGAGTTGATGCTTCTCTTGTGACACTGTATAGACACATACAGAAATGCATATCCAAGTTTCAGTAATTATGTATTCATATATTTCATTGTGCAGTGATGTGAAGATAAGAAATTTAGTTTTAGGCCTGAAAATTCATTAAACACTCTTCTAGAAATCACAGATAAAAAATATTTTCAGTTCTTAAATAAATAATATTTCAATCACTCTTCTGCATCTAGTAAATATGGATGTGTATGTAAAAATAAATCTAAGTAAGTGGTAAGAGATATAGAGCAGACAAAAAAAGCTTTTTCATGTATTCTTTCCTTTGTCCCATTGTGTGATGTCAGTGTTGCAGAGCCAGAAGCAGGGCTGTACCAACACAGCTGCTTTCTGTGGCACCAGTATTCCCCTCTTGCTCATCAGCATGGTTCTATTGCTCACTCTCTATCACAACATGGGCACTAAATACACAAATTATGAAAAAAAAAATCAATCTCAACTTGATTCAAAGTTACTACCTGATATATATCCACCAAAGCACTTGATCTTCAGGTGTTTCTGTGCCATTGGATCCTTTACACTCATATTTGTCTCCATTAACTGTACTGCATTTCAGAGGGTTCCACTTCATGTGGTACTGTGTCCTACTAACTAAAACGTCTAATTACAAAAAAGATTGCCAAACAAAAAAAAAAGTTAAAAAACCAAACAAAAACCCACAAACTAACAAAAACACCAAAAAACCAAAAACCAAACAAAAAACCCCCACCCTCTATAGTATCAAAAGATGGGGTTTATGCTTAAGATGAGCTCTATGACTGCATGTACCTGTACATAAACCTGGCATTTACATGCAAATTTTTATAAAGGCATTTGGTGATGCCTGGTATCTCAGGATCTTGAACAAAGATAATACTGATAAAACTGTATAACGCACTACACAGTCCAAACTGCAAATTTGTTTTTGGTTATGTTTTAACCATCTAAAGAGAATATAAGCAATTAAATAAAGCTTTGATGCCATAGAGAAGCCTGACTGATCCTAAACTATGCTATACTGTAAAACAAGTGCTCAATAGCATCAGAGTACTAAATTCTTTGACTACACTGACCCTCAGCAGCATTACTAACATATCTGTTCTTGTCCCTAGTTCATCAGAAATGACTGGTTCAGTGCTGCTGTCAGAAGAAAGGTACCGGAGCTGCAAAAGAGATTTTTACCTGAACAGCCTGATTATATCAGGATTTGAATTCTTGTTCTTCCCAATGAAATGCTGAATTTGTCAGGAGAGAATCATGCTGAATGATAGGCAAAAATTTCTGTATGTACAGGTGCTGTTGACCTAGAATAGCAAAACATGCAAACAATAATTTTTAACTGTAGCTATCACATAGATTAGCAGCTGAAATTGTAGAAAGGCACACTATAATCTCGACAGCAAGGAGGTTTGCAGAATCCCATTTTATGCTTTTACTTGCAAGAAGTATGAACATAGAGATAGAAAGCTGGCATGTTCCATCTTCCCTCTCCTCTGGCCAGGTCTAATGGAATTCTGGATATCAATAAAACAAAAGGGTGATTGAATTTTGACACTCTTCTTGTGAAAGTGAATAATAAAACAGAAAACCTTTGTCTTTGACCATGGTCCAAGAGAAATTACTCCTGCATTTTATTTTAAATTAATATTTGATGTAATTCAAATTTAAAATTTGGAGTTACACACTATCATTTGGTAATACTAATTTCACTTCAATTTGATTAGATGCACTTCAGCTTATTGTCATATTCATTAACTACATTCACTGCCATGGGAGTGTAATGCTAATCTGTTTGGATTAATTTCCCCCAGTCAAACAGCCTGGGGAGAAGTGCTCTTTCTGGGTTTTACAGATCCTTCTAAATCAAGAGTGTGAATTTGAGATTACTGTCTCTACTGTAAACATAGGCATAGAAAACCTGAAGTTCCAAGAAAGTGCCAGGCTGATGATGCTTACCATTACTTATCTTGATTCCCTAATTGATTTTCTGGCCTTACATACCTTTAAAAAGCAGCTGGGCTTTTTAAATACTGTAATTTTTTGTAAACTGATGAGTAACACTGAGATTTAGAGCCTCCCAGCAAACATTCCCATCATGATCCAATTCTCAAAAGAACATATTTACAACATTTACCCCCTAGATTTTGTTTATCTACTATACATTGCTTGTGAAAATCCTCAAGACTCCTAGGAGTGCTCTTTTCCTACATTTCTATATTCAGATGACAATTCTCACCCTTCAGCATTTCTTTTGCAACTGAAGCTAATAGGACTTTTGTTTGTAATGACAATGGGGAGCATGTATCTGCATCACAAATTATGCCAGTGATTTTTTTTAGTCAAAATATGATTTAAACTGATTAGATGGTAAGCTTATCTCTTTCTCTTGAGATCTTCTGCTTGAATTTGTTTTGATTCCTAATACAGACTGACATAAAAATAAAATTAAATATTACAGGTGGCCTCAGACCCATCTACAAAACCAGATGTGAATCCAGGGCTAATCAAGATTCAGTACTGAATTATAGGCTTGAAATATCCCATGCCTGGGTGAAGGAGCACCATAAAGAGAACTTTGTGTACATTGCTATCTAAGATCTTAAATGCTCACCTCAATATCCCACTCATAAAACAGTACTTGCCCATTATGAACAAGCCATGATCTTACCAGAGGGTCACTCTGAAGGACTCTCAAAACAAGAGGCACCACTTCAATGGTGAGTGCCTTGAACATAGGTATTTCTGTGTTGAACTGAGGGGAAAAAGCACAGAAAATATAAACAAAGGATGTTTGGATAAAAATATGCAATGTTTACTGGAAAAGATGATCAAAACTATTCTTGTGAGTACTTGCTTGAACGGAAATTAATCATGAGTTTGCAAAAAAGACTTTAAATTTTATGATAATTATTTTAAGTGCAAAGTGCTAATTTTCTTGTTTTAGAAAAAAACCCCTAAATATAAACCAGCAAATTATCTATTGATAATTTATATTTTAATTATAAATTGACTTTACCAGACTGTAACCTGATATTTACAGAGAATAGCAACATAGGTCTCATTACTTTTATTACAAAACAGCAGCTACATAAACTTTTTACTGGCATGGGCATTTACTCAGCCCCCAAGTTGTCATCTCTCAGAAACCGTTCCCCTAATAGGGAACCAGGGCATAGTGGTTCCCTTTCAAATGGATTTTTGCCATTAAAATACAATGTCAATCTCTGAATTTAAATTACTCTTCTCTATTACAATATTTCAGTTCTACTACTCAGGTACTTGAATGTGATTTGGAAAAATACTTAGATGTCTGAACAGCTGGAAATAAAGATTTTCATTGCCACTGTATGGCAGTGCATACTTTTTTTTTTTTTCCAGAATAAAAAACCCCACATCTAGAGCTATGTAGCTTCTGTGGCATGTCCAATTTTAAACAAAGGCATCAAACACCTTGTTAATAAAGGGACTGCCAGAACTACAGATCTGCTGCAACCATTTTTATCAAAAGCCATCACTACATCAGTGATATTTTGCCTCTACTGGGAAGATTTTCTACTCAGCCAGAAAAAACAGCAGTCTTTCTGTCTGTTTCTTGTAGTTATTTCAGTATTTATCTAAATTCAAACTGCAAAGTGTGCTGGGTCTGAGTTCTCATTGTTTCCTTTGATACCATCTTTGAACAGTTCTGGCCCTATTCTTGGCCCAAGAATATTCCTCTAGGGATCTCACCAAATAAACATTGCTCAGGACTCTTTTACTTTAAGTTATATCCTATCTAATAAATTCATTCATTACACAGAATAGATCAAGCATAGTAGAAGAGTTCTCTACAAACCAACATTTGCTGGAAATGAAAAAAAGGGATGACAGGGAAAGAAAAATAATGACAAAATCTGTAGGGCTCTTAGTGAAAGCAAACAGGAATTCATTCAAATTCTTAACCTAGCCCTAACCTATTCTGTGTAGTGTCTAAGAAGGGAGAGTGGGAAAGAATGGATCAAATGTCTCTAAGGACATACATTAAGGAAAAAGTTATCCATGCTCGTTAGGCCTTTTAACATTGAGAGTAATATAATTTTTTAATATATGACTTGCTATTTAGATTGAAATTAGTTGTCTCCTTCCCCTTGGAAAAGATTCACACTGGAGACTGCAAAAGAAAAAAGTTATTATTTTCTGTCCTACTCACTTAAAGCCTACTGGCCAACATGACAGAAAGACTAATAAAAGTATGTGTGAATTCATAGTACTGCTTGGCATTTCATGCTGGTTTTAGCATCACACAGAAATTAAACTCCAAATAATCCAATCCCCTTCTCTTGCCCTTTCTGGTAAAGTGGGACAATAAGCAGAGAATATGGATCGGGGTCACAATTTACTGAAAGCACAAAGCAAAGATAAGACATGCACAGTAACAACAGCAATATTAACAGCAAAACCTTACAAAAAGAGGAAGTGTTTTACCCCCAAAAAGCTGTTTACCACTGTGAACAAAAGCACTTGGGGTCACCATTTTCCTACCACTCCCCTATGGGCCTTCCAGCTCTGCCAGGCTCCATCTTGGCTTGGCTGCTACCAGCACCACCACTCTTGATCCCTTCATTATTAAAGTCAGACCCATCCTGTCCATCAAGACCAGTCTTCTATGTACACTTTGAAAAATACATTTGGTTACATAAAGGTTCTGAACAGCAACTGTGCAACTTATTAAAGCATGGAAAGAAGTATCTGAAACCAGCAGCTGGTTCGTTTTAATCATTTGTCAAGATGTAGATCGGCTACAGAGCCAATTCTTTAAAAATGAGGTTTGTGTCCTGTAAAGTCAGATAAGGAACTTTGCTGTTGTGCTCTGCTTTCCAAGTTTGTTCTGTGCAGCCAACATCAAGCAGTGTCTCATGCTGTTGGTTTGTGAGTAATAGGTTGAAATACTAACATATGGAAAAGTCAAACCTTCAAGAAAAAATTTAAACATCTTGAGGGCTCTTGTCTCATGTCGCTTTCTCAGTTATTCTTCATCTTACAAAAAAGTGTCACTTTGACATTTTATGTTGCTTCTTACATCTCTATCTTGAAAATTTCAGGGATGTTTGAACAGTAATACACAATGATCTGATAGACATCTGTCAAGCCCAGACATACCAGAAGCAATGATTTCCTGTGGCTGGTTTGGGACTGGGTGATTAATCAGATAATCTTTTTTTCTCAGACCTCCTGTAGAATTCTCAAGAATGTTTGAAGGCTGCAGCTGCTTGCTCATTCTCAGCCAAATTCAGAGCTCTTAAAATTCAGCACTGTCCTATATGCAGAACAGAGAAAACCACCAAGGTAATGCAGATTCTAGGAAGAAGAGCAGCCATATTTTTCTAGTAACAATTTGACAAATAAGCTGCAAAAGTAATTACAACACTTGAGCCAATATTCTATCATTAGGTTTCAAGTGTACGATTTTCAGTTCTTCCTCACTGGCAAAGCTTTTAAAATCTTAACTGACACATCTTATTCTGTCTTTCATTTTATACATTCTTTTTTTTCCTTGCTGGTATGGTTGCAGATATGAATCATAATGTGTATGTGCACAGTACTAGGGGTCTATTTTTTTTTTTTACGTGCAAGATGGAGCAAAATGCTTTAATTCTAAAATGAAATACTGAAGCTCTTAAGCACTTCAAAATACTGCTAATGAGGCTGTCATTCAGTCACTCATTTGGGCATACCTCTAATTTTGAACGGGGACCCATTTAACCCGACTCTTGCTTGAAGACAACAATGAAATTCAGGACCTTGTTGGATCAGAACCCAAAAGAAGTTCACTTCAATCTACAAGAGCAGCCATTAAAAATATGGCTAGCCCAAGCCACTTACAAACAAGAGATTTAATGTGTTTACATCTGTTCTGTTCTTCATGTACCTAGAGACAAATGATCCTTAAGACACAGACTCCAGCATATTAGAGCCCAAACAGCATCTAACTAGCCCAGTCATACTAAAATTAAGTGGCAGAAACAGGAAAAATATCTGTTTTCTCAATATCTATTAAATACACCATCTCCTTTCCTGTTATCCTCCTCTTCCATTTCTGTTCTTACCTGTCACTCTTTCCCATCCCTTTCTCCTGCAAAATCATGAAATGAAAAATACACAGAAAGGTCAAGGACAGAGACTTTTGTTACTGATACATAGAAAGGGCTTACAGTTAAGTAATAACAAGTTTAGTCAGGAATCATCCAACTACATTCTCTTTCCTAAAAAAGAAAAAATAAAGCATTCACCCACAAATACCTCCTACAGCCTTAGCACATCCCATTGGTGACAGGCTATTAAAACATCAGTGTAATTTACTACCCTTCATTTCTATCCTTTGTCTCACTAAACATTTGTTTCACATCTATCAAACCATTCAGTGTTACTTCCTGTTTCATAACATAATTAATATTCCCAGAAAAAAAAAATATTGCTAATACGTTTAGTATATGGCACAATCGATAAAAAACCCCCAACATTTTCTGGATATGTTATTTCTTTTGGGGTTGTGTTTGCCTGCATTTCTTTTACTGCAGCTCTGCTCACAGACTTGGCATTCAAACTATCATGACTGCTGCATTTACAGTGTTGCTCTCTATAATATTTACTTTTCTTCTTTTGTCAGTGTCTCTGGGTTCTTTAAGGGATCTTATTGATCAGAAAGCAATAGAGCTGACACTTTAATTCAGCCCTACCCAGTCTATGCTTCTGCAATTCCTTGAAATGCACTGAAATTCCAGAACATCCTACTTTTGATTAAAAAGTTGACTCTAAAAATATCCAGGTTTTTCTTCGTCTCAGGTTTTGAATATATCTGAAAACAGGAAGGGGGAGAACACACTTTCAAACCAATATTATTGTTCAGCCACACCACAAAAGGAATAAAAGGAATTTAAGGCAGAGTTTTGAATGAAAGAAGGATCAAATGTTCATGTTCTCCACAAGGGACCTTTCCAATTCTACCTAACTGTGAAATCATATGTGATAAAACCACCTCTTAATCAGGCCAGGATCTGAGGAGGAAAAAAAGAAAAGAAAAAAGAAAAAGTGTTAGCAAGCTGAGTAGCTTTTGTCAAGATTGAAAAAAAGCTTTACACGGTCCTAGGAGCCTCAAACTCTGCAATTGTCAGGCAATTGTCGGGCAGTATCTCCTGTGACACAGAGAATTGAGGAACATGAGAGCAGGGAATAGCCATTTATGATGAATGAAGTCTTAATCCAATTCCATCTGAGATTAACAATGAAATCACAATTTCTTTTAATGCTGAAGGAAAACTTCCCCACACAACCTAGTCTATTAAGTTCTCCTCAATTGTACACATGTAAAATTTTACAGTACTACTCTGTCAGACTTCCAAATATATAACCCAGCATAATATGCAATTTATATAGACTTGGTAAAATACATTAAAATATTTATATATCAAAAGCATGTGACACATAAAGCCATCATTGGTTGAATATGTCCTCTCTATTAAGCTGTGGTGTTCATTACAAACCTACTCAAATTTGCCATATTTGACGCCTTTGCAATGTATGTCTTTTTCTAAATGAGAATTTTCTCTCAACCTCAGCTATATTTTAATGTCTTCTTGTGCAGAACTTTACATGATTCCTTCCACAATTTCATAAGTCTAATTAAGGTATTTATTAACTCTTGCTAAGAAGGTAATTCCAGTACAGTGGAATTACCATATTTTCTTTTGAGACTGAGAAAGATCCCAAACTTTATCCCTGGAGCAACAGGACTGAAACATTGCCTTGGAGAACTCAGTCCAGAATTTTTCATTCTGCAGGGACACAATGTCTTTAGGCATTCAGACTGATTAATTAATAAAAATAGAATCTGGGCTATCACCCGATCTTGACAGCAGAAGTTCTTCATTTTGTATCTAGATCTCAGATTGATACTATCACAATGAATGAATCTGCAATGCTTATTGCAGTTTCTGTAACACTTATCATGGATTGTATACAGTCAGTACCTCACATTAATTTTCTCTAAACAGAAGGCTTTTCCTGAGAAAGCTATAGTAATGTAAACTATACTCTTTCATACACTTACATTTTTTTAGAAGGTTTAAAATACTGAAAGGACCATTAAGGGCATTCTAATTAATCCTGAAAGCATGAAAATGGGAGGCAAAACACTTGGCACTGTTTGTAAAAACAAGATGTAATCAGATTTTTAAAAAAACCCCAAACCTTGGATGTCCTCCATGCATGTCTGCTCTGCCTTAGAATGTGCATTTGCTGAAAATTATTACTGGTGTCTCTAGACTGTCTTGTCTGGAAAAAGTGGTCTCTCCTCTACTGTTTTGTTTACAAATGCTGTTTGTGGAGTGAAGTGCTGTCAGTGGAATGCTTGAATAATACTGTGGACATACTGAATATGAAATTGTTCTCTCACTGGAGAAAATGGAAGCAACTATGCCAAGTCATTAAAATATGTTGGTTTCAAGTAAGTTTAAGGGCACACTCAGGGCCATATAGTGTTTTTAATGAAGATTTCAATGTCATCAATAAATAATAAGATATTAAATCTTAAACTCATTCTAAGGTATACAGTACCTGTTTTAAAAATTAATGAATTGAGCACAGAATTGTGGCACAGTCGAAGTAAATTTCAGGAGGAAGATGATTTGTGCTGACGTGCTGGACTAGGCCTTGAATGATCTTGGATCCATTCCCAGTTCTGCCCTCAACTTCATCTAGAGCCACATAAGCTTCTTTAGACAACACTGCAAAGCTGTTTAGATATTTTAAGATGCACAGAGGTGTCTGCTGGGGTTTTGGAAACACTTAACTATACCTGGCAATTACATCCTCTGGAATTTGGAGACCCAATCTCAAGTGTGCCCTGTACACAAATGATAAAGAGCATAAAGTCCTCATTCAGACAATACTTTAAGTCTCAAATTGATCATCACACCTCAGCAACTGAATCAAAGAGCTAATTCAATACCTCCTCACTGCTGGGGACAATTCACTTTCTGTACCTGACAGAATTTAAATTCCTGTGATTTAGGGTGATTAGCCATCCCATGGTCACTAAGTAGAGAATTTTGAATGGATACATGCCCTTTGATTACCAGAATCAATCCCATCATTTAACCACAGATAAGAGTTTTTGGTTGTGGTTTCTACATCTTTTTCTTTTCTCAGTACTGCTAGGGGATAAATGTGTTAATGTCCTCTGAAGAGATTCTAACTGGATCAGACAGTGTCACAAGAAAATTTTGAGCAGAATCATTTGTCATGTTGAAGCTAGACATCATCTCAGAGAGAATGTGTAAATAACTGGGAGTTCACAAACATTTTCATTTTACTGTTTACTCACGTAAAGGCTCTAATTAGTGCAAATCATTAAAATCCACTGACAATAAGATTTTATGTTCCTTAACCCTTTCTGGTAAAGCAATTTAAAATTAATCTGCATGACAGACTAGACAGAAGCCATACTCGAACCTAAAATCTGTCTACTCCTAGAACATAAGGTTCAGAAGAGGGAGTAATTCCTAGAGACAATTTTTTTTCCAAGTGGGAATAATGTGCAAGTTAACCTTCAGGACAAGAATGGTAGCTTGTATGGGATATCTTAGCTCCTTTAATTCAAGACCCTCTGTATAGCCAATGCAATGGGCTACAACCAGAAGTAAAAGAGAAGAGTACGAGGACAGCAGAAGATAGAAACTTCAGCTGTTGATATGGTAAGATCAGGATGACTACATCCAGTCCAATACACTCTTACACTGATGTACTGGGTGCTTTCCAAGAATCACAAAACCATCAAGGTTGGAAGGGACCTCTGGAGATCATCTATTTTAACCCCTTGCTGCTAAGGCAGGGTCACTTAAAAGAGGTTACCCAGGAACATGTCCAGGTGCATTTGGAATGTCTCCATAGAGAGAGGCTCCATGTCCTCCCTGGGCAGCCTGTTCCAGTGCTCTGCCACCCACAATGTAAAAAAGTTCTTCCACATATTGAGGTGGAATTTCTTGTGTTTTAGTTTATGAGTATTGCTCCTTGTTGTGCTGCTGGGCACCACTGAAAAGGATCTGACACCATGTTCTTGGCAACCCTTCGAGATATTAATGTGCATTAAATAACTTCTTGTGAGACTAAGACATATGACAATTAAAGTATTTGGAGAACACCACAAATGACCATAAAATCCTACTTCCAGCTACTCAGCAAGCAAGCAAGCAAATGTTTCTACAGAGGCCTGGAGGACAGACTTGTAACACATAACGAGAATACATGAGCCAACTTACGCTGGAAGGGAACAAGAAAAGCCTGCGGGGTGTGTCACACACATTTAGAAAAGGGGGTATTCTTCACCTTTAAGCACAAATACTACAATTATATATACCACATCAGTTATATATACAACATCCTTCATGTACCACCTTAGTTACAACCCCAGGTCAATAATATCCTTTGATCAGGAATCCTAAAACAAACATAAAACCAAAGGGAGTTGAGCACTGCAGAGCAAAACTGAGTCTTTCATAGGCGCTAAAAATGTAAACACAATAACCTTTAATTTCAGTAGAAGATAATATTTGCCTTTGAAAATTTTAGCAGAGAAGATTACCTCTACCTCTTATCACAAAAATAACCATCAATTAAGGTTTTCAGCTTCTTATAAGATCATGAAGGATTTAGTCAAAATTTTGCTGTGCCACCCCGTGTGGATGTGAGCGCTGTATCAGCTTTTCCTCAAAATGTAGAATGGAGATGCTTTTCTTTCTGTCCTCATCCCCTTTCAATTAAAAGAAAAATCCTGTTTTCTAGGTACAAATATAAGTAACTGAACTTAGAGCCACAGAGCTATCTACATTGGAAAAGACCTCTAGGATCATCCAGTCCAGCTGTTAATCCAGCACTGCCAAGTCCACCATTAAATCATGTCCCAAAGTACAACACCTACATGTCTTTTAAGCATCTCCAAGAATGGTGACTTCACCAGCTCCCTGGGCAGCTTGTTCCAATGTTTGACAACCTCTTCCATAAAAATTTTTCCTAAGATCCAGGCTAAACATCCCCTGGCACAATTTGAGGCCATTTCCTCTTTTCTTATTGCTTATTACTTGGGAGAAGAGACAGCCCCCCTCCTGGTTATAACCTCCTTTCATTGGTTATAACTAGCTTCATTGCTCTTCTCTGGACCTGTTCCAACACCTCATTGTTCTTCCTGAACTGAGGGCACAGAACTGGACACAACACTCGAGCTGTGACCTCACCAGTGCTGAGTACAGGGGGACAGTCATTGTCCTGGCTCTGCTGGCCACACTAGTCCTGATACAGGCCAGGATGCCACTGGCTTTCTTGGCACAGCTGGCTCATGTTCAGCCTCTGTCAATCAAATCCCCCCAGGTCCTTTTCCACTGGGCCACTTTCCAGCCACTCTGTCCCCAGGCTGCAGCACCTCATGGGGCTGTAACTCAAACGCACCTCACCTTGCTGAACCTCAGACAGTTTGCCTTGGCCCACTGATTCAGCCCATCCAGATCCCTCTACCAAGCTTTCCTGCCCTCCAGCAGATCAACACTCCCACCCTACTTGGTGGTGTCTGCAAACTGATGGAGAGTGCCCTTGATCCCCTGGTCCAGACCATTGATAAAGATATTAAATGAGACTGGACCCAGTACTGAGCCCTGAGGAACACCACTGGTGACCACAGTTACAATCTAATGACTTTTCCTGTTTAGAACGGAACTGCAGCTTTCACACTTGGATGGGTACTCTATAGGAGTTTCTACACGAGTTCTGTTATAAACAAAGCAACATTAATGGAAATAAAATTCCAGAAAAACCCATCGATCTCTAATTTATCTCTGTTTAAAGAAGTACAGTTATACAGTTGGAGTCGCTTTTGCAATTCAAATGAGTTTGTACATACTCCTTGCCTGTCTGAAATTACCATACTTAAAATATAAAATGATCAAGAGAGATATGAAATGAGCTTTGAAACAGAAATCTCAAATGATTGAATGTCTTTCTGAAAATGAAAATTAAAACTACCTCTCCTTCATTTAGTAATAATCTAAAATACTCTCAAGAAGGTTGGGAAAGAACATGGGAAAAAACCCTTAAAATTGTGACCATTGAATAGAAGTGAAATCAAATAACTGCTCAAAGATCAAACTCCATGAAAAAAAGTCAGTCTCATTATTTCATTTATACATGAGACATAACATACAAAACAGAAAATGCCTTCAGAAAATAGCAATATATTTTAAACCCACCAGAATATTTACATTAAAATCTAATGTTTATGATTTAAAATGTTGTTGCAACCTTTGAAAGAAGCCACAGCTCTAGTCCTGCTCTATGAGTAGGACGAGTCAAAACTCTCACAGTATATCGCTACAGTATATATAATGCAGCTATTCAGTCACAAATGCTGCCTGCAGGGATCTAACTGTACCTGGTGTGGGTACATGGCTAGTCATTTAAATTATTCTTACTCAAGATTTGTGAAAAGAAAGCCTGCAGTTCACTATAAATTTATTTATGCCTAGTGGCTGGCTTGTAGGAACATCACAGAAAGGTTCAGCACGTCTGGTAAAAATTTGGAAAAGAGTACATACATCTACCTTATGTTTTCCTTTAGGAAAAAAAAAAAAGTCTAAACTCAGTGCTCCTGTCTTTGTACAGTTAGATCTTGTTTCACTCCCATTGAACAGGTAGCTAATAAACACAAGCCATTATTCCACAGGCATTAATAATCACTTTGATTCCATTTTTAGCTTTCACTGAGTTGCTGCTGTCATGTGCAGATTACGCGGGTGTGAAGTCATTCACTGTGACACTTTGCTTTTATGTTCTTGGAAAATACATGTTCCTGTTAGCTACAGACCACACAATAACCTTCCACAGGCCATAGAAACTCCTACACTAAACATCAGGCATATGTGTGCATTGATTCCCAGTTTGAGAATAATATTCCTAGTAGTGTAAGGCAGGGAAATACTGTTTCAAGCATAAATCCATTGTATTTAGGATGTCAAGACTGTATAACCTCTGGTGCCAAGCCCATGGCCCATCTAAATGTAGTAAGGTAGGACAAATTGCTGTGGCCATAATAATCATTAATGAGGAAGGATGCTCTAATGAAAGTACATTAGTACCTTGAGATGACATATCACTCCATTCTGGGAAGCAGTTACCAAAATATGACAGGGGTCAAAGAACTTAAATGCTTTTGAATACTGCACAAATCGTCCCAATTGTAGGAATGACACCTGCATATGAACACATAAATTATGCTTGTATAAAAAATAAATGAATAATTGAAATATGTAAAGAAAACAGCCTAAGCTGTTTGTTTTGCTATTTAAAACAACAGGTTTACATAGTGCAATGAAATATTTATTCATCATGTTTTCCTTTGGCGGATCTATTTTTCTGGATTGATTACCTCTGAAAGCTTCCCTGACATGAGCTTTTGTATGCTGACAAAGGTGAGGTGAAGCGAAGCATCTTGATTAGCTACAATGCAGATCAGCTTCTAGGCAAGTTTAGCAGAGCAAGGAGAACAGAGAGCATGTTGGGAATGCACTGATGCTAAATTAGGTTTTAAAGAGAAAAGTAATCCACACTCTTATTTTCACAGAAAATCTAGCAGATAATACAACTAAGCTTTTAAATTTTGGGTCAGTTCTTTTGAGAAATAGCAACAAAAAGAATGGTTAGATTTGGTTGCTGTAAAAGATGTAGTTATTCTGACAATGTGCTGCCTCATACTCAGCATGCTTCAAATCACACCCATGCCTGGATTCCTAAGACCCCCTGACCTTTTCAAACTTTCATTATACTCGACTGAAACTACATCACTGTACGTTATCTTTACACATGTCCCTGAAAAAATATATTTTAACAAGACTCCACAGTTTTATGACTATTTACAGAACTTAAAAGGCAAATAGACTTGTTGAACTACTTCTGCATATTATATTAACATCCTCCAAAGATTATATTGTCTTTCCCACATATGAGGGTTGAGCTCTACCATTAAGTTCAACCTTCTAAAGCCTATGGAAACCACTTGCTTACACTGTGAATGAAGCTGCACAACTGTTCGGCTGCCATTTTCAATACTATTAACCAGGTGCTTTTTCTGCGCTTCAGCAGTCTCCCTTCCAGTTTAACCCACTGAAGTTTTAATAGTTGTTGTGACACAGATTGTAAGAAGCTCTGTGTTACCTAAGTATCACATATATCACAGAATCACAGAATAAGCTGAGTTGGAAGGGACCCCCAAGTCCAATTCCCAGCCCCGCAGGGTACCATCCCCAAGAGCCATATGCCTGTATATCCATCCATCAGAAACAGTAATGCATTACTTAAGATTGTAAGTAGTTTCTATGTTATCTGCCAGCAAAATAAATGAGATCTCTTTATTTCCATTTAAAATTATACTCTGATAAACCCAAACTATACAGAGAAGTTTATTCTATACGCTATTCTAATTTAATCTCAAATCTTTTAAGGTTTCCAAATTGGTTTCCTTTCCTGCATTCTAGGCAAAATCTAGTGAAAATAATATTTTCTTTAAAAATAACCCTTCATGAAATTGTGTTTTATGGGTTTATTATTTCATAATTTATGAAAAATTTGTAAGTACCATTAAAATTATTAATAAATCATATAAGAAGTTCCCACTGACACAGCAACCTTCAACAAATAGCTGTATTAGCCAAGAAAATAAAGAAGAACCAAAAAATCACAAACAAAAAAGTGACAAATTCACAGATATATTACAGACGTTATGTTCCATTAAGGGAAAAAATTATGCTACCATGAAAAGATCACCATTACAGTGATGATCCTTGGTAACTGCAGAGTCTGCTGATGTCAGTGCCAACTAACTGCTGAACAGTTTACAGGGGACCTGGGGAGGATTATAGGCCTGATCAGTCTCCAGCACAATCTTGATCCTGAGCACGCCACTCATCATGTAATTTATCTGCCTTACAATAACTCCAGTTTATGCTGTGACATAGAAGATGACACAGCCTGAACCCAAAAAGATGAAAGTGGAAGGGTAACAGCATCTGTTTTATACACCTTGTTCTAGCACTCCTCAGCTGCAATTAAAACTGAGAGCTAGCAACCACCTTGTTCCTCCTAAATGAACTGTTGTTCTCTTAATATACTATATCCAGTAATAAAACCTTAAATAATCCTTATTTGCTACAAAAATGGCAATTCTGTTGTATCTTTAGCTCTGCTTACTGTTACCTATGCAATAATATACTGAATGAATTATAAGACTTGCACTGACATATTGTAGATAATTAAGTTGAATTAGATATCATAGGATTTGTATAATAGACAAAATAATTTCCTCCCTTCACCAGAAGCACCCCACAAATGCCACAAAGGACTGACTAGCCCTTCTGTATCAGTTATATCAACCAGCAAGTCCCTCATATCTAGTGATGTGCATTTTATACCTTATGATTGGGGTTTTTCCTCTATTCTCTTTGTTGTTTCTCTAATTAATAGAAGGTATGTACTATACCTCTCTACACTGTGTGGGGAGGCTTAAGGATCCAAGCAGTTTGCTCGAAGTCTTTTCCCACCATTCAACTAAAAAGAAGTATCATTGCTCCACGTGTGTCTGCCTCTATGGATAATTACAAAGAGAATTCATTGTTTCCTCTGTATTACAGTATCTATGAAAATAAGGACCCTGACAATTCAGTGCCTGACACCTTGTCTCTTTTTGCCAAATTGAAAAGATGACTTGAACAAGTATTACAAATCTTGCAAATAACTGCTACTTTGCTGTACAGTAAATAACTCTTATTAGGTAAATACATTTCTTAAACCAAGTAATTTATAAAATCCATCTATCACAGGATAATTTGCAGACTCAAAGGATTCATTGATTTTTAATAGCTTTAGTTGCAACATCTAAATAGGAATACTAATGTTTTTTAATTCATAAAAGAATTAACTAAATACCAAATAAAGAACTTGCTAGCTTTTTTACTTTGACTACTACCTTTTTCACTATTAATTTCCAATCTATTCCTATTAATTTCCAATAGAGATTTCAGCTAAATGAATGTGTACTCCCTGTTTGATAACTCCATTTGACAGCTTCTATCATGCACAATGTACCAAAGCAAGTTTCTTATTACAAGACAAAACACGTGGATTTTTTTCTTTTTTTATTTCTCCATCCTCAGGATAAATACAAAATAGAGATTTTAAGAAATGCAGCACAGACTAAGGATGAAGTTGAGTATGATGAGAGATCAGATGTGTTACAGCACTGAAGGGTCACAAGAGCCACCTCAGCTCTTCTGCCAAAGTGCCTAATTCAAATTCCAGTGCTTGACTAAGTCAGAGTTTATTATTCCATTCATATTTCTATGAATATTACAGACCCTTGTACATGATAATTTGACTTCAAAGCTACCTACCAAGTTGAAGGAGGAATTGCCCACATGACCTGATGATGTTGCAGCTTATGGCTGCAAGTATTTCAGTAAACCACTAAAGATACGTATATTTAACATTTCCTAAAGCCATTTTGCTATTAGTAATTTTTGGCAATTAATTCATAATAAGAATAGTTTTTTTAAAATTACATTACTACTGGCAAAACAACCAAAAAATACAGGTTGGCTGCTTGTTCTCATCAATACATCATTCCCTTTTACATATATATAATTGTCACCATAAAGAAAGAATATTTTTTAATGCACAGAAGGCAAAAACCCCAAAGAAATAATAATTTAAAAAAACAACAAAACCCCACAAAACTCCACAAAATAAACAAACAAAAATAAAAACCCCAAACAAATCCACAAAAAAACAAAACCAAAAAAATCCCCAAAACATAAATGTGCTCTATAGACCTTTAGATAGGCTTCTTTCTGCACGCATCCTTAAAACCATTGCGTTATTTTAATGCTTTTTGGAGTGTTCCATATATTTCACATTACAGGGACAATGTAGTTACTGCTACTGTAATCTTGCCCATAATAAAGAAATGGATTCCTAGTTTTAGGAATAGGAAAACGGAAAATAGGAAAGTTACCACTCAGTGTAGCCTCAAGAACACTGTAAGTATTGCAGAGCAGGTTAAGTTGCAAAGTGCAATTTTGCTTTATGACCTTCGCAATTATTTTGTTTGTCATTCAACTGAAGGTAGTTCACAAAACCAGTACTAAGTCAGACTTAATACATATGAAAAGTAAATCAAGGTTATTACTGTCTACAAAAAGGAAGCAGTCCTTGCAACCAGAAACAGATGAAATAAAGTATTAAATAATTCATGTAGTTGAGCATTTTGCAAAAAGTGCTCACTGTGAATGGCATATGGATATCTGGTTTTATGAGTGGAAAACTGATCTTGAAACTCCAGAAAAAAACCTCATGTCATTAATTTTAAATTCAAAGTAATATTGAAAAGAATTGTATGAAGATCAACAAATAACTACAATTATTGTGGAAAATTATGAATAAAACATTAAATTGCAGGCTGTAAGCCCCTGGGCATTTTGCACCATTAAATGCATTTCTATTTTTATATCTCAACTCTCCTTGAAAAAAAGAAGAAAATGAAAAACTTAAAAAGAAAATTATGGTTCTCTTACTTTCAGTAAGAGAACCTTGAACACTTTCTTTGTTATGAATAAAAATTACATTGAAATGAAAGTCAACTTCTAATATAATATTATTTAAGTAGAAAAGAGCAGGAATTTGTTCAACATGAAAGAAATTGGAGGGGAGAATATTTCCAATATAGCATGTACATTTTTGGGTACAATTCATATTTCATGCAGAAATTTTTCTGAAATTGGCATTGTACATACAAAAGTACACCTCAAAAAGATAAAAGTTATTTTTAAAGATTCAACAGAAGCAGCAATTACAACCATTACTTTCTCTTCTTGTCAGGATTTCATGGCCCCTTGAAAATTTAGTTTGAAGGTCTCTCTGATTTCTAGATTAATTAGATGAGAAAACTGTATGATGTTTTCATGCATTCTATTTTACGTCTGCTGCGTAGACCAAATAAATAAATGTTTTTTCCATAAGCTTGCATATGTTGCATACAATCTAAATTAGATTGTGGCTGAATTTTATTTGGGGTATAAACCTTTCTTTGATATTATTTTATGCCATTTCTTTATGTAACAACGATTGTTTCAACGAGTATGATGTCAGTGGAGGACTTCTGTTACAAATGCTGTAAAATGCATTATTCACAGAACTATTTCTGCTCCATAATGTAAACAATGTTTCATTTCTTTATAATGGTTCTGTTTAAACACTTATACTTACCTCTATCATTACAGTGCAGTGTTTCTACTTTCTGATTCTTGTTAAAGCGGGCAACTTTTTTCTCTGTTTTTAAATCTCTGAACTCAGTTCTGGATTTACCAAGTGGCCGTTTCCTTCTCTTCAGTATGCCTTTTTCAAACAATTATTTTGTATTTAGCATGAATCATTGCAAGTTTCTGTCAAGTGGTCTGATTGCTAACATCCAAAATCAAATTTATTTCATCATTTTAGCAAGCTCTGTCTTGATGCAAGACATTGAAGTCTCCTCACCCTCTTAGCCTATTCCACAACATTCATAAACCCTTTTCGGATATATTTTCCAAATATATTACTGACTACTAAATACAGAAAAGATAACACATCAAGGTCTAATTCCATATCTGTCAAAGTTCATGATACTCCTATAGAGAATCCAGGAGTCTCCCAACTTACAAAGGAAGTTACGGGTTTTGTTTCACAAATGAAAAACTCTTCTACATTTGTTTACTGATAGAAAGTTGACTGCATTGTTAGTGAGGCAAAATTACTGATCAGATGGAATAAATACAAAACCAACTATACTTTCAAAGGCCAGTTACTTGCTGTTTACTTGTAACTTGTGAGGAGCTTCAGAACGAGCTGGAAGTGTTTTAAGATCAGCCCTTGAAATAGAAAATAGGTATTAAAAATGTTATTGAACACCTCCTCACTTCATGTACAACATGCATTACAGGCATTCCCAACACCTGATGAGTAAATACTGAAAAAGCTCCAAAAAACCAACCATTTGTCAAAGACAGCAGGAAAGACCCAGAAAACAGGCAAATCCTAAAACGGTCCTCAATAAATGAAAAGTCTGTCAAGTTTACATTTTTGCTCCGCATGGTGGCCAAAAGATGACTAAGGAAGACTGCAGAGAAAGAATAAAATCTTTAAAGGTACTGAAAAATAATCACAACAGTAATTGAATCCATTTAATTTAAAAATTTATTCAACTGCTTAGCTATAGTTTGAAATAATTTTCTGAGTCATATGTGAGTTAAAATTTAACACTGGAATCTGAAGACAATCTCTGTGTCGAAGCTTAGCCTGGAGCTTCAGACAGAACTTTTGTTTTGTGCAGTAACTAGCAACAGCTAAAAAAATATGAGATAAAGATGGAAAAATAGTAAATTTCGTTAACCATTTTTTTAATTGCACCTTCATGTGGGGAACTAATATTCCATTGGTATGGATAAATAACTCCAAATAACAAAACACCTGGTAGGACTGTGTTGTAATATAGAAGTATTTCTAAAGGTACATAAGTGATAGGTTTATCACTGAGCAAACTCCAAACATTGGAGAGTGCTAGAAGAAAAGTATTGTCTACTTTAAGAGATAATAAGGCTTTAAGAACTGATCTTAAAATGTAAGAGAAACAACAGATATAATCCATGTTATGCTGAACCTGTTTCTGCATAACCGACATTAAAAAATTTCACAGTAATTTAGTTATTTTACTATTTTCATACCAAAAGCGATTATATTTTTACTGCTATATATTTGATGAGAATAAATTAGAACATATTTAATAAATTTAAGGGATTATCGCAGAGAAAAGTTACTAAGACAACACCATAGTAGAAACAAAACCAGTATTTTGAATCGTTAATGACTGAGGGTGACTGAAATTGTTTGTGTAAGGGTATCTATAATGCACTGTAGGCAAGAACATTGACACAAGAGAAATTATCACTATTTCAGAAGGCACATGCTAACTACTGCAGGAAATGTCTAAAAAGCAATACTTGGGCCTTAAGAAGTAGCACCATGAAGCAGGGCATGAGTGAATTCTCCATAGACAAAAACACTGCAGTGTGATGTGTGCTTATAAAAGTGTTCGAACCAGAAAGTGTCAAAATTTCTGATGAATTAGAGACAAGTGCCTCTTGTTCTTGCTTTGAAAATGCACATTTATGTCCTGTTTCCTTTAAAATAATAACTGTTTGAAGAACTACTTTGTCATGATTACTGTTACAGAGGGAGAAAACAAAGATGAAAAAGCAAAAAGGGACATCGCATGTAGGAGCTGATTCACAGACAGATCATGTTCAGTGTTTCTTGTTCACTATAGTTCCCCTGACAGCAGAAATACTTGTATACCAACTTTTGATTAGCATGAGTAGAAATACAGCTTTAATTCCCAGAGGGCTGTTAGACATTCAAGGAGAGCAGATGAGTGATCATATAAACAGCAGCAGATCTCCAAGTATTTCCAAGACTGCCAAGTGACGCTTGGCAAGTGACATAGTATCTAACTTCATAATACACATTACTGATGTTTTTGAATTGCCAAAAGGAAGCAATAGTTCAGTCATATTAATAGTATTTTCTGCTTTAGTAGGTTCCAAGAGTACCTCTACTAGCCAATTCAAGTCACCTTTTATGTCAAATATGACTCAGCTGTCCAAGACCATCCCCACCTAATCTTGTAATAACAGCTTTATTTTCATTACAATCCTTCTGATATTCAAGTAGTACCACAGTAAATCAGCAATGGAGCTCAAAACATCCTTACACAGAATTCTAGGCTATGTGCACATTTTCTCAGATGACATGAAGGCAATTGGCGCTGACTTTACAAACATCATCACTGATGGAAAAGCTGTTGCTGCTCATAAAATCATGACATATAAAGCCTTTCTCAGACAGCTGGAGAACAGGTTCACTCAGGCCATTTATATCAGATAGCACAGGGGTCTCAAATCATGTAAAAATGATTCTTGGTAGCTACCATACAGATGGTGTCCTCCTTCTTTTGGGGTCCAATAGGATAGGGAAAAGTAATACAACTTGCAGTAGGCCTCAAGTGTTCACAAAACAGAGGTGAGAGAAGAGGGAGGATAAAAGTCAAGCCACAGAAAAAGTGCAAGGTCTTCATCACTCCCATTTTCACTTATAGTCTGAGTGCCAGAAGGGATAGGGACCAAGAAGAAAAGCTGTGGCTTTGATCCTCTTTTCCAACTAGGAATCTAAATTGGTCAGAACACTAATGCTGCTAAGTTGGAGGAACTACAGAGGCATCACATCAGACAGTCAAAATAAATCCACTATGTTTTGACACACTGCATAAATTATGTCCTCTTATGTACTACCACAGAAATAGGATAAAGAAAAACAAGCTAAACCTGAAGCCAAATCTTATTTCTCTGGAGTGTATCACAACATTGTCCCACTTGCCATATTCACTAGGGAGATGAGTGAAATCTTCAGTGTGACCTAGTACAGCTCTTCACTTGACACTTTTCAGGTAAATTGCTGAACTTAGGCTCAATGCAGTTGTTTGTCACTGCCAGCCTGGAGGCTGCTCCAGAAAATAGCGGTTACTCAGATAACTAAACTTGGAGGTAAGATAACTGATAGTGCCTTAATCAATCAAAAAATTGACCCAGCAAATACACTAGTAGATTTCTCTAAAACCAACCATATGGTTAGCCTGACAACCCTACTGATGAATTTGTCAGTAACTCATAAAATATTGCACAGTATTAAGCAAGTTGCTGGAGCTCTATAAAGTCATGTGGAACAGTTCCTTTCTGTACATGCCTGGATTTATTTCGAAATAAGATAGCATAAAATGCATCAAATATACATAATAGACTGAAAATCTCGGTCCCTCAAGTGTGTCTGAATCCCTTTGTGTTGCTCTAGCCACACAGAGACCAGAAACAAACTCAATTTCCCCAGCCAAAAACCCCCCTGTTTTTGCAGAACTCGTACAGAGTCCCTCTGGCAGACACAAAGCTGGCACTTCTACTCCAGCATCCAGCCTCAGTACAGGAAGCACAAGGGGCACTATTGGACTTTCTGTCTTCTCTGTTGGCAGGCTGCTATTTAGAGGACAGTTGCAAGACTTTAGAATATCTCCAAGACTGCTCCAAACTACAGTGAGTTGGCATAAACCTAGTCTGGGAATCAAATGGGACTGCAAACCTCAAATACTCTATTTTTTTTTTGCTCAGTCTTGACCCATTAGTTACCAGGTATTCTACTTCTTGCTCACTCAATCTCTTTCCCTGTTGCAGTTTCCAAAATCCTCCAAACCCTTTGAATATGAAAATTTGACATTGGCATTAATAAAGGAGGTCTTAATTACCATGAACTCTCAAGTTATCTTAATTCAAAGGAAAAATATTAATAAGGAAAAGAGATTAGATTCCCCTCTAAATCATCACATTTGAGCTTTAATCTCAAACAAACCAGGCAGACTTAGAGAATATTTCTTTTGCTAGTTTTAATAACCTCTACATATCTTCTCAGATTCTGTCTCTACACCCTGAAGTGTTGCCTTTCTTTCTGCTGGAACACTGCTTGGCTCACAGACTGGCAGTTATATATAACGATTATGGGATGCACTGCATCCCTCAAATAGATGCTTATCTTTACTTTTAATTCCTGAACAGTTAGACTGCTTTCTAACTTGCAATTTTTATTGTTTGTGGCTGGCAATGCAATATGAGTCTTTTGCACCAAGCTTCTTTTTCTCCAATGCTTTCAATTTTCCTAAAAAGCTGTTTGCAAAATGCCATGCAAATTAGAAGAGACTGAGAAATTTCTGTGGGTGGAGAACATGTTAAAATAATATATTCATCCCTAATGGCAATGTGGGAATAACAACTGTGCTTTGCCATTAGTCATGAATTGGAATCACACCTATCAGCCAGTAACATTATGCACAAGGTCAGAGTATTGCAGAAATATTAACTGGTTAACCGAGGGGCAGCTGCTCCGCAAGGGGAGGCAAGCACAGCAATAAGGCTGCCACCAGCCTCTGCACCAAGGGGAACTAGGAAGTGCAGCAGCAACTTCAGGACAGGGCCAGAGATGATGCAGGGTCAGGCACAGCCCAAATCACCCTGCACTTCTGCAGTGATTTCCTTTCCAGGAAAATAAAACTGCTCTGAATCTACCCTAGATGATCTAACAGTAGGATTATCTGCTCATGAAGCAACAAGAAATGCATTTCCCCTTCTGCTGACCATAAAATAGAACTTCTTTACTGTAGAGAAGAGCCTGGCCACTGTAACACATGCTGCCAGCATGCGCAGAACAAAACACTGCTACCACAATGCTACCATTGTAGAGAAAATGCAGTTCCTACAACAGTTGAAAGTCTAAATATGAAGCACAGCATGATCTGAGCTACCGCTATCATGTGATTCTGGCGTCCTATCTCTGAAGTCAGCCTCAATATCCTGTCTTTTTAATAAAAATCCTCAATTGATAAGAGCCAGGTTTTTAAAAACCTATGTGGATAGTTATCCAGAAATAAATTAGTGGATGTGACGCCTAAAGATTTTTAGCTTTTTATATATTTTTCATATATTTGTCGCTTTGTAGACTGTCAATACATAGTTTTAACTTCTAATACTTTTCCTGCCCTCTCGCATAGTTTAACAAACCCTTAGCAATACATTCTTGAAATTCTGTGTAGTCTTGCCTTTAGTCTAGCAAGGACACTTTGTTTTGCACCACATATTGTAGACACAATAAAGCGTAGGGCTAAAAGAGTGGGGAGGGCTCCAATGAGGCAGAACCCATGGAGAAATTACCTAACCAACTGCTCTTCTAATTGGACAATATTTGATAGATACACTAATTAAACAACTATAAAAATGTAGAAATACTGTATCACATGTGCATAATGCCATATTGTGTACTTTGAAAGCTTTCAATTGAAGAATTGTTTTATATCATTATTTTTACACTGTTAGGAAAGGTTTAACATTTGATTCCAGGCAACAGATGGAAAAGCCAAAATCCAAGATCTCATCCTGAAACTCTTACAAGAGGGTTACATTAAATAGGGCTAATATAAACAAAATCAGGTTTTCAGAATACTTGTTTGCTAACATGAAACACAATTAGAAAGGATAAAGTGTGTAAAAGAGATAGTATTTGAAATACCTGCCCTTGCAGTATTCTTAGTATACAGATGATCTGATATCAAAGAACAGCAAGAAAAGACAAAAAGACCCTATAAGACATTATTAATGCTACCTAATAACATTGATTCATACAAGACTGACAAATCTATTAGAAATACTTAATAAGGAAAGATAAAATTAGTTTCTTCTATACTTAATTCCATACACACACTTAAGGCTGCCCTAAGTCCTCCATGAAACTTAATAACATCTTCTAGCCCTTTCCTATTCATTTACTAAAGCTTGGAGATGTTAAATGTGGAAATATGTATTAATGATAGATTAAGACTACAGAGTTATAAGAAATAAATCAGAAATACTTGTTTCTCACATATACACTCCAATGACATGACATTGACATGACATTACTTTTTGCTGTGTGATACAACTCTACCTTTACATATGTAAGACCATTACTATCCTAAGAATTATGCATTTTGAACTTTCTGGCTTTCTGAGGCAATCTGAGTCCTTATCAGTGCATTGATACAGACTTCAGACTCCATTAATTTTTATCTTCTTTAGACCAGAATGAAGGAAATATTGTCAGCTGTGTTTGAAGAAACGAAATAGACTGAGAACACTCTTCCTCTTACAGGCTTTCTGTTTTTAAATGACAGTTAAAATACTTAGTTAAAATTCAGAGTAAACTCGGGAGAGTTTTTGCTATAGAAGCAGAGGCTGCGGAAGAACTACTCAGCTTGGTATCAGCAAAAGTAAAATGCAGCTAGAGCTAGAGAGGAAGATTTTAAGCTGAGCATGGAGATAGACAGGAATATCTGAAAGGTGAAAAGACTACACAAAAACTAAGTAGATTGACACACAGTATTTTCCTTAGGCAAGGAGTATCACAGGTAGAAGTCTGAATTGCAAGAGGAGCAAAACCTGTCTGCAGAAGGCATGACTCCTAGAACGCTAACAGGAAAATTCTGCTAGAGGCATTTCTATAATTTAGTTTTTGTTTTGCCTTGGGGGAAAGAGAGGACACAAAACAACAAATGGGTATTTTATCACTGTACTGAAAATGTATTCAGTTTTCTAAATAGGCATATACTTTAGCTCTACCTTTCTTTTCCATTAACAAGAAAACTAGTGTATGAGAGAAATCATAGAATTTCACAGCAATGACAGTGGCCTGTCTTTTAACTCATTAATTGGCTTTCTCTTCTTGGCGGCTATTCTCCATATTTAAAGTTCCTCTTGTCCTTTTCACTGTTTTTTTTCCCCCTTAATCTTTTCTTTTCTTTTTTCTCCTTGTGAAAGTGTATTTTTCTAAGTTATTGATATTTCATTTTACCAGACAAAATAATTCAGCATCACTTTCTCATAGAATCATAAAGGTTGGAAAAGACCCTCAAGGTCATAGAACCAAAGACTAGGCTGAGCTGAAAGGCATGCACTAAGATCATCAAGTCCAAATTTATAATCACCAAGCTACTTTGTAATACTTTGCATTTGTGTTATATTTTTTACTTTGTATTATCTTGGAACACAAAATTATTTGTTCTATTTTGTTGACAAGCCCAGAGCTAATTACTCTATTGATGAAGTAGAGAGAAATAATTCTGACTAGTGTAGAGAATATTTTCTTCTCTCCCATCTGAAGATGCAACTGGTTCTATGTGGATAAATAGATAATTCATATTTCCATAGGAAAACACCAACAGAATTTCTAAATTCAGATGGCTTTTAACCATTACCTACAAGCATATACAAGAACTTTCTCCTTTTTTTTGAGTTCTTCATAAAGCAAGGACACAATCTAAAATCTTCCCTGAAATACAAGCTTTTCCATAATGTAATATTAGATATGGTGTAGGATTCAAGTTTATTATCCACATGAGATCCATAACCTATGAACACAGTACTGTTAAAAAATGTCATTTCTCTCATAAAGTGTATACTTTCCAGCTGGGTGCAAGTTAAAATAGTTTGATATTTATGTTCTTGTGAAACTAAAGTGCAGATGGACGTAAAACTTGTCATGGAGCCCAGAAAAAAAGACATCTCCAGGGTATTTTTTTTCTACTACAGCAGCCACATACAATTCAATATGTGCTCCAGAGCATTTAGTTCTTCTAAAAACAGTGTCAGCAAAATTTCTGGGTCTCTTTCATGAATATTTTAAAAATGTTAATCAGGCTGAAACATGAATGTTCTTTAGCAAGAAGGCTGCACCTCATCACTGGAGGTTTAGCAAGAGGAAAACAGCACAGAGTTGCAGCTAAGTAGATTACAGCAACACTTCTATTGCACACATAACTGGATCAACATTTTACTAATAGAGTTAAATTTCAAGCATTCAAGAAGCCTCAAAGTCCTGACATTCTGGAGTCTCACACAGAATACATACATATTGCTGACATTGCAAGTGATTTGCTCATGGTACAGCTCAAAGACACTCAGAAATCTGTACTACAATATTGTTGCCTGAAGGGTGTCTTTCACTTTCAACTACTCCAGAAGCTATGTCAGAGAATTTGTCTGATTTAGAAAAAACAGTTTTATAAAGTTTTACGTTAAAAAGCATCTGTTACAGCTCACATGTGTAGCCCTGGTTCGTGCCTGTGATGTTTTGGTTTCTCTGAAACTCTTTCCCAGAGACTGTTCTGTCAACAAGAGACATGTTTTCCTAACTGTAACCTATGTTTACATTCCTTTCCCTAGGAGGGACTTCTTGATGTCCCTCTGACTTGACCAGTGTAGGTGAAGAAGTTTATCTTTTTTCCACCCATTGGGTTGTTCTTTGTAGAATAGCATAAAAGGGAAGAAATAACTAAAAATAAAGGAGTCATTGTCAGCCTTCTGAGTCGGAGTCCGTGTCGCTGTAATCTTGAACAGCGTCACACGTTTAACATCAACCTGCAGCTAAGAACATCAAGTCCAGCACAATAAGTACACCAGTGGTGGAGTGTATGCAGAGAAAATGCTACCTGACATGCACAACTCTACAGACCATACAACTGTATTTCTACCACTGCATAGCAGTCACTAATTTCAGTAACAGCAGCATTATTGAAAAATGTTGCTTTGGCACACTGAATCCTATGACACCTACTTGACTAAAAACCACACTCTTCATCAGTGTCTTTTACCTTAAGGCATATTAAAGTTAAATTCTGATTTTTTGCTATGTTGTTTCTCTCTTCCTCTAAATTATCTAAATGGAGTTTTAATTGAGATTATTTTTCTCTGGAAAAGACTGTACATATAACCAGTTTTCAGGTTTTTTCTTTTACATAGGAATTTTCTAATGTGGGAAAAAGGAAGAAAAACATTACCTATCCATTGATAAAATGGAAAACAGACATTCTAGGCAGGTTTTTTCTGTTTGTGCATCTCTCTCATATGAAGCCAACCATAATTTTTTAGCAGTCGTATGCTAATGACATGTTTACTTTATGAACACTAAGTTCAGGCTCTTACAAACATTAGAGACACACTCTCCAGAGCAGGGAGCTTACAAAAGAACACACTGCTCCTAGAGGATCTGGGAACACACAGTCTGAGCGGCCCAACCGCTGTCAAGTCTTGCAAAGTACTTATTCACATAGATATAAATGCTTCTGATTACAGTTCTACTGAACTAATTTTAAACCACTCAAACACTCTGCATTTAAAAGCACAGAAGTTCTGGGCTGACAACAGTCCCAACTTCCCAACAGCTCTGCAGATGTGGCTATTTCGGGAGTCACTGGTGACAGAATGGCTTAAGCATGAGGTGCTGGGACCTGTATAGATAGGAGGGGATAAGGGACCTTCTTACAACACAGGATGTGTCATTTATACCAAAGCCCTTAGCCAAACACCAAGTCACTCTTCATCCCAGTCTGGCTAGATAATGTACACCAAAAACAATCCTTGCAGAAAAAGGCTTCTGGTTTCCCATGTGGGGAAAGATGTAGTCAAAAATATCAGAGTCCCTGTATGCTGGGATGAGGGTTCCCCTCTTGATGTCGTGCTGCCTTTGTTGGTGGGGGTGGCCACCGTGCCCACCAGAACAACTGCAGGCTGTAATCTGCACAAAACAGCAGCACTGCCACACAATGGCAGCCTCATCTGTGTGAGCAGGGGAAGGGCCCTCCACATATTATAACTTCTGCATAAGCTGGTAGGGGTTTTTTCACTTTAAAAAGCTGCACATCCTTGACTGTTGGTAGTGACTATGCCCTTGGGCTGATTTTAGCTGGAGTAGAGTTAACTTTATTCAGAGTGGCTGGTAGGGAGCTGTGTTTGGATTTGTGCTGAACACGGGATTGATAATCCAGAGATGTTTTGTTATTGCTGAGCAGGGCTTACAGAGAGGCAAGGCCTTCTCTGATTTTCATGAGGCCATGCTGGAGAGGAAGTTGGGGGTCCATGGGAGGCTGGGAGGGGACACAGCCAGGACAGCTGTCCCCAGCTGACCACAGGGATATCCCACACCACATGGGTGTCATGCTCAGCATACACACCTGTGAGGATGTTTTGAGTGACAGCGTTTGTCTTCCCAAGTCACTGCTCCATGTGGTGGAGGCCTGGCTGTCCTGGAGATGGCTGAACACCAGCCTGCCCATGGGAACTGGTGGATGAATGCCTTGTTTGGCTTTGCTTGTGTGCTCAGCTTTCCTTTTACACATTAAATTGTCTGTACCTCAGCCCCTGAGTTCTGTATCTTTTACCCTGATTCTGCTGGTGGGGCAGTGAGCAAGTGGCTGGTCTGGGGCTTGGCTGCTGGCTGGAATTAAACCACAACAGCCCCTGATAGGACAAATGGTTGTCACACAAATACAGGACTAGGAATGCATAATAAAAATTAGCAAATTCACCTGAAAATATTACATATTAATGCCTTAGGTCTCTTTCACTATTAAAAGTGTTATTGTGTATACCAGACTTTTATTTTTAAATTCTTAAGATAAATGCTCTGGTGAAATCTGCCTTCCACAATCCTCAGGTAGCTGCTTACCCCAGCCCATGAACAACTTGAGCTGAAAGGAAAGCAATACTGACAGAATTATTACTTTTTCCTTATTTAGTATTCTCCCCATTAGTCACCTTGCTGAAAAAACACTCTGAATTTAAATCTTATTAGAGAAAACAAGGAAATCAGTATTCTGTAATATGTTTGTGTGAATCCAAACATTTTGTTTTTCCAATTATAGAAAGAGGGAGTGCAGCAATAAATAAATAAAACAGGCACTGTGGTGGGGACTGCCTGCCACTGCTGACAAGGATTAGGAGACACACTCAAAGCACAGCTGCCTCAGAACAGCATTGCTGCTGATCTGCATGGTTTGGGAAGGCAAGGTATGGCCAGGAGGGAAGCTTTGATACGTGCTAAAAGTCTCAATCCTAATATTAAACTCTTCTTGGATTATTTTTAAGATTTCTTTTTAATGCCAAAAGTAATGCTAATGTCTGAAATTATGTCCCCATGCTCTCTAAACAACAGCCCTCACATTTTAAAAGAATTCTGAATCCCAGCAGGATCACTGGCTCCACTTGGGTTATTAACACACTGCAGAGAACTCATCATGTTCTTGTAAAAATCATTTTCTTCTAATACAGACGGGGAGTTGAAAGAAAATACTATGGACTGGAAGCAAAAATGACAAAGAGCAGATTGTGAGGCCCTACAAATGAGTTCACTCATCCAATCAATTTTAACTCAAGCCTATACAGTCACCACACTGAGTCTGTAAGGTGGGAGGTCTTACAGAAAATTAATGAGACTGTGGATATTATTTCATGACCTGCTTAAAAGAGTATAATCTAAATGCTGCTAAAACGTTAGGCTCAGTATTCCCTCTACCTCCCCTTCTAAAAGAAATATTCATTCTGTGTAAGCAGAGACCAGAGAGCACTTTCATGTCTTCAGTGGCAGGCCCTAAACACATGTAATGCCCAAGGACTACCATCTTCTGTCAGCAGTCCTTTTCTTCTAAGGAGGCTTTTCTGTAAGAGCTCACAGAGCACATCCTCCTTCTCCCTTCCTAGCACCTCAATTCTCTTGTGCTTATATAGAATTAATATTTCATTGGTGAGCTAACCAAAATCAATTAGCCATAACTTTGATTAGTAATCACAAAATAATTTGTCTTCTTAAGTCAAGAAGAAAGAAGTCATTGTCCCTATGAATTAAAAGACAGATTACAAAAATTATTATTCCCTTTCTTCACAATAAGGACACATCAGGCTTGATTGAGAGGAGTATAAGCAGCTGCTGAAGTTGTAAATTAATCTCATTCAGAAAAAATATTGTACATCATTGCATATACTGGAAAACAGGTCTTCTGTTAGAGCATTGCCAGCATACAAATATACTGTGACTTATGATGAAATTATTCAATGAGGAAGAAGGTGAAAGGATGCAAAATGCCTCAGAGGCAGGAAAATTAATTCAGTGGCATTTCAATCCAAGTATCTTTCCAGAAGTTTAATGGAAAGAGCCAGTGATCAAATAAGCTCCCCACCATGACCATCTAGAAGGTGCACACTACAAACCCTGTCCCTTCCACTGAGATAGTTTCAGTAATGAAGCAAATTAAACTAGATGCTTTTATACCCAAGGAAATATCTGACCAATTAAAGACTTATCCAATCTGAGTGAATCCTACCATAATCATGGGAATTTCACCCAGATATTTAACGCATGTTGCCAAGGCTTGCTTTGCTCACCTGTTCACGAAATGATGCTGCTTTGTGCACTGATTCATATATTCCTGCCAATGTGAAGGCATAACAGTCACATGTGGCTGCAATTCAGGGCTCCCAAAACACAGATTGTAGTGATGAGGTCATAAACTTCCATTTCACTGGCTCTATCTGTGCAGGAAACTCAGAAGTCTTTATTTAAACACAAGTATCAGGGTTTTTTTTTCTTAAAACTCAACATTAAAACTTTCTTTTGGTGCACTCTTCTCCTGCAATATATTCCCAAGGACCTTTATTAACTGTCAGCCGAATACAAATGCAGAACAGATGGTACCCTAAAGTATTCAGGTAATGTGCAAATCTGGATCACCTTTTATCATAACCACGAGGAACAAGTGGCTGAATTCATGTTATGTCATTATGGCTTTCTTTTTCTGGCTCTCTATAGAAACAAAGAGGTCTGTGTAGGAATTCTCTCCACTTTCACTTTTGCTAAGAACACATTAAGCAAGAAAGCCATTTTCACAGGACTGAAATGTACATAAAATAGCCTCACAATGACTTTGCTTGAACACTTATCAGGAATGACAGAAAGCTGATATTGATCAAGAAAATCCTTATTTTAAAACATAATCCTATTTTTAAAAACTGTAAGAGATTAAATAGATTTTCTTAAGCAAAAGTTAAATGCAATAAATTACTTAACTTCCTCTGTAGTTGTAGTTAGGCTGTGCAGTTACAAGAGCTTCAAAAGTATATAGGAGCATTCTACCAGTTCACAAGGACAGACCTGGGGGAGTGCAGAGAAATTATGGAGGTGTAGCAATGAGATGGATGATCCTCAGAACAGGGATTTCACACTCAGCAGTATTTTCCATGAGCTTTCTGAACTTTCATTTTAAAACACACCATGGAACAAGAGGCCAAATTCCCTTTTGCCTTGTAGTCATTTAGCCATGATCAAACTTGAGAGGGGGAAAAAACCTGCACAGCAATTCGGCAATTCTGTGTAATAACTACAACGAAGTAAATACAACTGTCAAGGGCAGGATAGAAGAGATACTGCACACAGATTTTTACCCACTAGACTGAAGCACAAGTCACATGTAATCAACTTGTAGCATAGAAAATTCTATGGGCAGTAAAAGTTTTGTTACTATTTCAAAGGTATGGGAGAAAGCCAAAAGAGTTTTAAAATATTTTAAATAAATTTAATTAAATTATTATGTACATTCTATGGTCTTCTGTTTCTAGTGTAAGATTTCTTATCATTTTTATGAGATACAAAAAACATGGCACAAGAGTGGAAACAAGAGGGTACCTTAGTGCACCCTTTTACTGTGTTGAAGAGTCCTTTAAACTTCTACTGGACAAGGAGCTTTAGCCTGAAAGTCAAAAAAGCTTAAATTCTTCAATTATACCAAAGAAAGAAAAAGCAAGTGTAAATCAAAGAAAACATGGCATGGCATGCCAGAGCTGGCTGAACACTTATTCCTGCCCAGCTGGCTATGCAAGAGAACCTGAAGTTAGCCAAGTAATTGAGAGTTACAATGAAAAATAGGTGCTGCCTATGTGTGAGTATTTTTATTATCTACAGCATAGTCCACCCAAAAATATGTCCCTAAGGACACCAAGTCATTTGGGGAGAGGTTGCAGGATGTGTTCTGCCCCTGCATGTGTCCTCCTGGCTGGTGTCCTTGGAAGAGGAGTTCTGGAAGCTAGGTGGTTGGCTGTGCTGACTAGCACATGCCCACCCACTGGGCCAGCAGCCCAGAAAACCCAGAATTCAGCTGGGATTCAGATTCAGCTGTCCACAGTGGTGAGGTGGGTAAATGTCAAAAGGCAGCATCTGCTGTCCACAGTCTTCACCTGTTAACAAGCAGTTATGACTGGAATGTGGATTGGGACAGAAGGGGAGAAAAAAGAATAACAGCCCTGGAACTGTTCATAGCAGATGAACTATTCATAGCAGATGAAAACAGAATGAAAGGGAGTGGAAGATCTTCAAAAATCCTTCTAACTTTTTTCCTGTATGACTTATACTCTGTACTTTGGTTCACAGTGCAACTGTTTAAAAGCAATTCTGTTTATTATTAAGAAAACCAGCTGCATTGGAATGTGGTATCTTTAGATGGTCTGAATTGACACAGTACTTTATTAACCATTTGACTTACGACTTGCCAGTTGCACTTTTTCTCCAAACCCTTCCTAGGTACTTAGGAACCAACAATTTCTTACTGGAAGGTGCTTTGTTTCCTGCCAAAGAGCACTGAAACAAAAGCTGTTGCCTGCAGCCTTTGCCAGTGCTAAGCAGTGTAAGGTGAGCACACACAGCTCAGCCAGAGGTACGGCAGAAAGCATACCTTACCTCCATGCCTCACTAAATAATACATTGGCAACGCAAGAGATTTGGTGTCTTGTAACTACTGTCAGACGTGTGTCTATCAAGCCTCATGTTCGTTAGTCAAATGAGACCAATGAATTAGAGAATGTGTAAAATTGTCTTTCTTTAAATACACTCAAAATGAGTGCAGCAGAGTCACAACTGGAAAACTCAACTGAGAAGAACAGAGCGGTAAGAAACTCAGTGCAAATATGCAATTTGTGCTTTTTTTGTTTGGCTTTTTGCTTTGTTTTTGCAAATAGGCTGTCTAGTGGGTGGCCTGATACTGCTCATGTAATAAATGAGAATGGTGGGATAAAAGGAAAAATAATAAGCATGTCTTTCCTCAATCTCATGAATATGAATTATGCACTTTCTAGTCCTCTCTTATTAGATGATAAAATGTGTTGATTTTGCTGGTAAGATATGAGAAATTAATGTTTCAGTGTGATTTGCCTTAAAATACTGGAACCTTGTTACACTAGGTAGAACAGTGTCTGTCATAATTCAAAGTTGAAACATTTAAAGTTTTATTATCTACCTACGCATATTTGTATCAGGATAAAGGTTGGCACATTAACTGATAGCCCCAAATAATGTATTTTCTCAAAATATAACTAGGAATTTGGAAGTGCTTTACATTTTATAGTAATGAAGAACTATTTTAGTTCTTCATAAACTTAGTCTTGAGTTGCTTTTGTTAAGAAGTGTCTGAAATGTAAATGAAGAAATGTTACAGATACTGGAGGCTCTGCTTACCTGTAGAAGAAACTGCAAGCTTTTCAAGCAACGGAGTCAGAAACATGTGCCCAGCTATTATGTGCACATATAAAGAGCCCTAATTAGAAGATAGATTATTTAGTAATGTGGCCAGTGAATATAGCAGTTGGACTACAGGACTGCTGTCAATCCCTTCCAACTGAAAAATTTTATTCTATTCTTGAATAGATTTAGTGGAGAACTTAGGAAGATACTGATCCACTCTTTCACCCTCTGCACCCCTTCCCAGAATTGCCATAAAGTAAGGGGTCAGCTGCTTGTTGATCTGTAGCTTCCTCTGGATCCTGGGGGTTGATCTTCAGTGGTTTGGGGAGAAACATAGGGTTGAATGATATACAGCCTTCATTTGCAATGTGCTGCTTTTTCATAATTTATCCCATGATGTGCTATGGAGCCTCATGCCAGGGATTCCTGACAGTGAAGATTAATTGGAATCAGGGTGAAACAGAAAGGGAGGTCTCAGATCCAAGAGCTGGATGAAGTAGTATGGCAGATGATGAAAGGGATTTGTCACATCCTGTCCTCAAAATATTTTTGGGGTTTTTGATGTGAGAGTCTTTTTTGTGTTGTGGTTTGTTGTGTTAGGGTGGGCTTTTTGGGTTTTATTTTGTTTGTTTGTTTGGGGGGGGGAGGGTGTTGGAGGGGGGGTGTGTTTTTTGTTTGTTTGTTTTTAGTTGAGAAGGAAATCCAGCTCAACATGTAGTGGCAAATGCCACTTTGACCACAGACTGTTATCTCAAGTTAGGAGAGGACTTACCAGTACAATATGCATGATGGTATCGTCCCATCGGGATAGAATCAACACTATTCACAAGCAATTCTGCAAGTAAACTCTATCAGTTTCCTGCTTTTATAATTTCTATTTACTCCTTCACTACTGAACAAATGAAAGAGTTTACATGGAAGAAACATTTAGGATAGCAAGAATATGATGAAAATGCAGGTAGCCATTTTGCCAAAGGAACTCAGAGCAGAACTTATATGGTTTTCCTCAACAGCTTTCCTTGAATGCATATGTTCACCTACTAATGGAATACACAGTCTGTGAACAGTAGAGGAGGGCATGTCTATACTGACAATGCAAGAAAAACAATACCAATTTAATGTCCTACTATAAAGACAGATTTATCAACAACTTCTGATTTTTTTTAAAAAAATCCTGACATTTACTGGACCCCTGCAATTCATGAGTCCACAAAATCTACAGGCCTTCCTATAGCTGTTTGTTAAAGAAAAGTATACATTTATCATATTTAAAACATGAAATGAAAAATTACTGTAGGTCTCTTATTAAATTAAGGGAAGAAAGATACAAAAGATCCCAGAGAAGAAACACACAAAAAAGAAAACCTACAATTTGACTGCAGTGTTTGAATGCTGTACCACCACTGGCCTCATAAAACAAACACATTAATGCAAAAGGTTTACAGGTAGCATTTACAAAGACCTACCTGTGAAGGTTATACAGCATTTTAGGTATTTTCTTCACAAAAATTCCACCGTCCATTTCTGTCAGAATGACTGCTCACTAACTAACATAACTTTTTCATACTGTAATCTTCATTTTTCCACTTTCTGCCACAGAAGCACACTTGACTCTCCAAACCAAGGAAAATGAGACAATGTTCCCTGCAAACTTTTAATCTGACTGAAACTTTTGTCCTATCACATCGGTTATTTTTTAAAATATGTTGCTCATTTTTATGGGCTCTTACCTGTTATGACCAGGTGCAATAGGACTGAAAACATGACTGTAACAGACTGTAAGTTCTGCCTTGCCACCAGTCCCATTTGTGGGTGGGCTCCTATTATGCACCTCCTGGAAAGAGGATAATCACAGACCCCCAGACCCAAATTTGCCCACGTTTCATGTAATTGGACAATGTAATAAGTCTATTGTCACTATGAGATATGTTTCAGGGAGAAATAAATAGGCCATAGGACAAATATAGACAACTAAGAGCCAAAAATAGCAGACACAAAAGAAAAAAATTCTGATACTTGGTAAAAGCAACAGTATCTGTTCTTCCTGTCACTTAAATAAGATAATTTTACAGATGGACGGTAAAATTTAAAAATGATAACCAGCAGAACCAATATGAAATTATAATAATGACTAGGTCAAAGTCAAAGTCAAAATCTGTGCTTTTCTCATTTCCTCTGTTTTCTTCCTACATTTTCAGAAAAGTAATGCACTAAAAAGCTCAGAAAACAATTAAAATAAATTAAAATCCTAGATATCAAACATTCCTCAAATAGCTTACTTGACATTAATTACTGTTAGTATTCTGCAGTGGTTGAAACTACTATGAACAAGTAAGGAAATAAATTAGAAGATCAGAGACACCAGTAACAAAAATTGTGAATACCTCGACATCTGGAACACACCCAAACCTATTCTGGGTTTTTTGCTTTGACTCTCTCCTCCTTCCCCAAGTTTCAGAGGTACACATTCATTAAAATACATATTTAGAAAGTGCCTGAAAGTCAAATTTGGGCCTACATTCATATTTATTCCTGACACAAATGCAGATGTTACTATGAAATCTCTCTTTTGGGGTGGGAATCCAATTTTATAAACTAGTGAATTTCCACACAATTTCCCTTCGTTCAATGTATGCACATGAACAAAGCAGATTCTCACTTTATCCACTGTCTATCAGCCATAGGTCCCACACGAGACAAGAGTAAAAGAAGCTACCACAATTAACAGTATTTTGAGAGCTGTGAGAGAGAAGTAGGTGCACTCCAGACTATTTTTGAAAGATGGCATAACACATGAAAATTACTGAAACCAACAAAAGGACCCACCAGCAATGAAGGAAAATATAGGAGAATGTGCTCTGAAGTAAATTTGGAAAAGCCTGCTCCACAGTCTAAAGTCAATCCTTAAATGCAGCATAAATCAGGATTATTTCTAACCTAGAGCTGTGAGTTAGGATGAACATTCTTGCAGCTGGGGAATCCAACAACTGTTCTTCTTTTTGGGCCAGAAGCCAGACCCATTTAGGATCTTTGATGGAAGTACATATGGTAGGAGAAGGAAGGATGTCACTCTTTTGCTTGCAGGAAGGGTTTGGGAGACAGCTTGTATCAGTTGAGGGAAACTAGCAGGATGTTAGCCATAATCACACTGTAGTTCTGCCAAACAACTAAAGGAGAAACAAGTCCTGGGCCAACTTCTGGTTATACAGAAAGTGAAAACTGTGAGTGAAGAAACTCCTTTCCATATTGTTCAAAAAAGGTGGACCTTAAAGTCTCCTTTTAAAATTATTCTTGGAATACATCAAATACCCAGCACTCCTCATGTGTTTTTAACTCCTAAGTAAAATATTACAGACCACATTAATTCTGGCTAAAAAATTACTTTAAAACCCTGAAGTCCAACTCCCAACAATGCAGATTAAATTAAACTCTATCAAACATAAGCATATTAAAGGACAGCTACACACATACAAGAATCCCTTTCCAAAAGAAAAGGCTAATGAATTGAGATTTTACATACTAGTTGGGCCACAATTCTTGTTAACATTTCTTTCTTGTTACTATTTTAAATTCACATTCTTTTTACTTAAATAGCCTTTAAAATGAGATGTAAAAACGTACATTTGAGTATTTGCTACAGGGCAGAAAACATCAAAATCAAACCTGTTGGGAGCTGATTTCAGGAAAAGGGGAGCAGAATTCATCAACTGGTGCAAAAGAACAGAATGGCAATTTTCCTTGCCGAGCATACCGTAAGAAAGACGGAATAAGCCTTTGTGAGCACAGTCAACTGATCAGAAAGGTTGGATATCAACACTTAGCAATTTACCTGACAAGAGCTACAGTGCAATTAGGAAAACTACCCTGGCTTGTGTTTCCAGGCTACCCAAGCAGTCTCTCAGCTAATGCAGTAGCCCTTCTGTCTCCCAGCTGCTTTAAAATGCTATGACTCAACCCACAACACAGACAGCTGTATGAGGACTTAAAGAAATTAGCAGTTACCTGTCACAACACCTTTCATGCAGCACACACTGATTACTAGGCACTCATTCATTAACCCCACTTTGTTTGAAATTCTCACTAATTGCACGCTTGCTGCTTTTCCATTCATGATAGACAGCAATTCTGCTGTCAAGCTTAAGAATAAAATGCCTGAACAGCACCTTTAATTCACTCTATAATTTACATATTCCTCTTGTATGAACACACTGAACCCATTAACTGACTCCTACTGGATCTGATCTTATCTTCCACTGGGAAGATCACATCTTCCACTGGGAAGTGGCTTCTGTCCCAGCCACACGGCTGTGACCCAGCATGTCCTGCAAACCACAAGGGCTCCTGAGCCACTCTGTGGTGGCCTCTGCTGGCACTATGCACAGGCCTCTGACCCCAGGTACATGTTGCATTGGTAGGGCATGCTGGAGCTGGCAGACTTGCCCCTGCAGAAGGGCTCTGTGGAGCTCCTCAAGAAGAGATGGGAGTCTGCCAATACTACAAGACCAGGCCTGATGTTCCAGAACTCGCCATTCCCACCATCCCTGGTGCCAGATAGGATTGGCCTGGAGAAGATGCCATCAGACAGCAGGAGGGCAGATGTGTTCAAGGAGGAGACCCCCGGTGGATCTCAGCTGACGGAGCATGTCCCTGTCACTGTGGAGGAGCTGCGGAGCCACTTTGAGGCACTGGGCGGTAGGAAGGTAAGTGCCCGGGCAGGGAGGACACCTCCAGGGAAGGAAGGGAGAGGGGCCCCAGAGCAGTTTCCCCAGCCTCACAGTGCCCCTCTGCTCTGCCCTGCTGGGAATGGGGCACACTGGCCACAACTCCCATGGATGTCCTGTGGACTGTTTGCATCAGTTTGTTATCAGCAGTTGTCATTACCTATTGTTATCTATAGCTTTCCTTACTACCTAATTTTATTGGTCTGTTTAATTTTAATGGTTTCTGACTGGTGCTAATTGCCAAGCTATCAGGTAAATTAATGTGCAGTTGTGTTTGGCTTGTGCTTTTTAGAAGAGGAAAAAAAGAAGATATTTCACAGAAACACAGAATTATCTAAGTTGGAAAGGACCCACATGGATCATCACCTCTCAAATTAATGGCCTGAGCAGGGATCAAATACACAACCTTGGCATTATTAGCACCATGCTCTGACCAACTGAGCTAATCTCAGGGTCTCATATTATGGCTGAGAGAAAAATTCCCAAGTGGAACTATTTGCAAACACTCTAAAACTTTCTGAAGCATTTGCTTCTGATTTGTAGAGCAGTATTGATTCCTTTTCGATGAGAAGCTTGCTGTCATTTTACCTATTGGCTTTCATTGCCATTAACATGACACACCTGGTCAAATTGCAACCTTTATTTAGCATCAGATTTTTGCCTCAGAAACATCTGTGATTTGTTTGAACTATCTGGGGAGAAGCTAAACTTCTTTGAAACTTAAAAAATGCTTCATAAAAGTAAAGGATACTGAAAAGGTTAGTAATTTTAAATAGGGTGACTTCATTCATTATCATAGGTAGAGTCTTTCACCAAGATTTACCTCTTCTGCATGAAAACTGAAATGCCCCTGCAAGGTTTGGTTGCTGATGGAGTATTTTACACCTTCCACATTTGTTCACTTACCAGTTTAAAAACAAAAAGTAAATAAAATATCCCCTTTGAATAACTTATACCTCACTTCACAATTAAAGACATATTAATACTTGATTTCATAACGTGTACTGCTGCAGGTGAACCTGCCAGTCCATGAAGCAGTGTCATTTGCCCATTTCATTTTAATGTCCAGGGTGATTTAAACATGGTTTTCTGGTCCAGAAACTGCAGTTCAGAATAATGCCTGCTGACAATTATATAATTCATACACAAAATTGAGGTACTAAAAGCTATTATAAAGCTTTTTTATGTGAACAGTAAAATAAAAATTCATGTGAATCATGAGAAAATCTTTTCATTTGCTTTAAACATATAACACACAAAGTTACAGGAACCAGTAAAATAAAGGTTAAAATTTTATGGGGTTATTGAGCACTTTAAAGTCCATATCAAATAGCTATAGAGTGCTTCTAGGTGGCGTGCTCAAATGCTTTTAGAGTGGAGACCTATTTGGCTGATCTTAGAAATTTTTATTTCTATCTTTAAGATAGCAAAATAAAGTTTTCTTCCTACAAAGCAAATCATTCAGTATTGTAAACATGATCAATCTTGCAGAAGCAAATTGGTTGTATTTTTGGTCTTATTGGAACAAAGAGTTTCTTATTGAGTGAAAAAGAATAATATTTTGGACTTAAACAGTGTTATTCTCTTGAGAAAATGGAAGACTTTTCTTTAAACAATACTGAAGATATTTAAAGGTATCCATTAAGTATTTGATGTGTATCAAGCTAATGCTAAAGACTTTAGAGGTTAGAGTTAACTGTGGTGTTTATTAATATTAATGAAACTTACCATGACAACAATAGCATTTGTATTAGGATGCTTTCAGAAGGCACATCTTGACTATAGTTCTATCATCAAGTAGTGACAGACACAAGAAGATACTTATATCACAAGATAATAAAAGCCCATGGAAAGGTTTCAGCAAACTGATTACTTTAGATTCAATCTTTTTCAGTACATTTCCATGGGCAGGAGGAGGGAAGAATGAAGAATGAGATGATGCATTTTCCTTGGAATTTTAATAGTGGTTTCACCCAGAAGCCCTAAAGAAGGTTAGAACAAAATTAGAAGCAGCAATATGTAAAACTAAGTCAAAGCCATAGAAATCACAGTGGAACCTGAAAATTTTAAACAAAATGTCTCAACAAAATGGCAGAGAACTACATCAGTTACCTTATGCACAAATGATTACTAACTTTATACTCTGGAAAAGACTGCCAAATGTTGGAACCCTGCTTGGACTATCTCTTGACTAACAAGACTTTCAACACCAGGCCCATTTTATTACATTATTCCATAGGAAAACCAAATTTTATTCTAAGGCAAAATACTGCTGATTTAATATTCCAAAATCTCTCATTCAGGTTGCATTTTTGTTGCAGTGCTGTTATTTGTATATGTACAAATGTAATAGAGAAAATCAGGCCAATTAAGTCACACTAAACCATAAAGCCACTTTTAAAGAACAAGATCAATCATATAAAGAACACTCTGCTGCTTCATAAATGAAATACATCATTATAGATAACTGCAAATATATTTAGATTTTGCCCAATGCTATTTATTTGGATGAAATTAATACTTCATATTTCAATAAATAACACAAAAAAGAAAAAAATCAGTAAATACCAAGTTCAGTAGTTTTGAAGCTAAATCACTTGGTGAATTCAAATTACTTTGAATTCACCTGAGGTTATCCCAATGGAACTTGGATGTATTTCTTTCTTAGGAGTATTAATAAGTTAATAATCAAGTTTAGTTTTGGAGCCTACTAGGCTTATTGTATGAAGCCTGTCCGTATATTTCCATTATTTAGACTTAAACTGTTAAATAATCCTATTCTGTTAAAATGAAAAGTATTTTCCCCTTTTCTATAGGAAAAGATGTCTAGGAAGCAACAATATATTAAAACATCAATATACTATACTGGTGTCTCACTCATATGAAATAACTAGTTTATTAGCACACAAAGGCATGGAAATGCTAAAGCAACTAAGGTCTGTGTTTTCTGTAAAGTGATTATGTAAGTTTTTCTTAAAATACGTGAAAAATCCCAACTGAGAAAGTAATTTCATGCTTACTTCTTAGAGAAACCTATCCAAAGAACTCATTAAAACCATTCATTTAAATAATCTGGTATATGGTCATTAAATTGTGTCCTTTGCTGAAAACATATGAACTTCTGCCAGAAAGTAAATGAAGACAACTGATGTTTAATGTAAAAGGTTAGACCTTCATTTAAAATTGTCTAAACAAACAACATCTTCTTTTTCCCCTTAGCACTCTCAGAAACATTTATATTAATTTAGCATAGCCACATAATGTGGAAAAGAATGGAAAGCCCATGATCACAGCAGGTCAGTTTTGCACCCTGTTAGCACTTGCATCATTCTATTTGTGCTATGGATGAATGAAAGGGAGTGAGTACACAGGATGGCCCCAAACTTCCCCTTGCTGAAAAGCTTGCAATTAAGAGGAGTGCTGTATGGTCAGCCATACAACATAGATGGATTAGATAGAAGCATACAGATGGATTTTTGCTTCAACTCTTCCTTAAATCATTCTTTTTGTGACACATGCATTCCCCCTTTTGTTTTCATCAATGTTTTCTAATGTCAAGATTCCACAGGGAAAGACCAAATTAAAGCAATTTTAATTGCAAATCACGAAGAACAGTTTTTGGTAAAAATTCTTTTTTTTTTCTTTTTTTTTTTTTCCCCATAAGAGGAAAACATTTTCCTGTGCTTTTAGTTTCTAAGTAAATGTATCAGCTCTTCACAGGTAACTTACAAATCATCTGAAGAAACAATCCTCATCTCATTTTAGTTATTCTTATTTAACTCATCTCTAAACTGGCCTAGCTTTTCACAGTTTGGAATATGTATTAAATTTTTGCTTTTCTAGAAAGTGTACATGTTGTCAGACATCTCACTGGCATTTACAATGTCTTACACTAGGAAAAGCAGGTGTTCTAATGGTAAAAATAAAGCTTCCCAAACCTCCTTTGTTCACAAACAGTTCCCCAAATTATTACAGCATATTATTCATGTGTGTATATATATATAGACACACAAAGGTCTTTTATAATGCACTGCTGTTCCTCCCTGTTTAATCAGTGCATTGGTACAGTCACACATTCCATCCCTATTTATCACCTGCAGCTCTTCAGTTCCTCTGAGCTATTTTCTCCATGTTACACCATTATACTTGTTGGTATAACGTTATGCAAAACTGGATTTGAAATGAGCACAAATGAGTCACACTTAGGACACATCAACATTTCAGACCTTCTCCTCCACCACACCTGTTAGCTAGTTTCTCTAGAGGTCCCTGCAACTTGTTTCACTACTTGCCTAATTATTAAGCAACTATGCTTTGGTCAAACTTCTGAATGTGTTCCAAATAAAAAGTGATAATATTTTGGTTTAACAGAACCTTAAGAACTCTTTTATTCCCCTGCCTTCAATTCAGCTTTACCATACTGTGTTTATTTGTATCAGTTATGGGATCTCACCTTATGGGATCATCCCCTGTTCCTCACAGTGAGAGAAGTTACTGTTTGAGCTATGACAACAATGAAGGTTGCTAGAAAAAAAAAGTAGGACAGATCAGTTAGAAAATTGGAACTTGTGTGTCACCAGTTACTTACAAAAAGTTAAATTTGGTTTTAATCTCATCTACATATAAAGCACAGTTGAACAGGTTGCATTTTTATAAGCAAGAGGATAGGATGAATTATAGTCATATGTCCTGAACCAAACTTTCCAAAGGAAGCCTTCTTTATGCTAAGATTTACTAGATACTGGTTTATTGCTTGGTAATGTTCTTGTTGTTTACTGCTTATTCACAATCCACAAAGATACATAATGTATCATATGCTGAGGATGATGATGGCTGATTTTTAGGATTGCTTGTCCTCAACAAATTGCAATGATTTCAGGTGTGGGTCTCAGTTTTGTCTGATTATTGTCTGTTTTCTGCATGACTCTTAAAAAGATTTATTGTCTTGTTTTTTGGCTGTTGTAATTTTAATTTAAAGAGGCACTTTTCATCTGTTATGATGAGTTGAATCTTTTGTGGAGTTCAGTTAAATACCAAAAAAAATAGTATTTTGACAGTGCATCAAATGCCACTTCCCAGGATGATTGAATTTCCTAGGAAGGCAGTCTAAAAATCACATTTATTTCTGGAACAGAGAAGTATTTAAATAGGACCATTTAAAACCATAAAGAACATTGTCTCTAGGAGATGAGGTCCAAAGTTTTTTAATGCTGTTAAACACCATAATTACATGGTAACACAGCAACAGATATCTACACAAACTTGAATATATTACAGGAGATTAACAGGTACTGTAGAAGACTAGAAAACTAAAAGAGTGTATAACACAAAAGACTTTTTAGAAATAAAAGACTTCTGACAGTTTTTGAGATTTCTAGGACTTCTACCCATATCACTGCAGATATGACAGAGTTTTGCCTTTAGGTCTTCAGTAAACACCACTGAAGATAAAGAGCAATATCATTTAATTTTTTGCAAGTTCTACAGATGAGCCTGTAATTTTTAAACAGCGTGAACAGAGAAGAATCTCATTCACTTCAGAAAAACTGAAAAATAGAAAAGCATCAGGTTGGGTTTTTCTTTCAATATGCTAGTACTGTAATATAAATCTATTTGTAGAATAGAAGTGGCTATGTTTGTTTCTATATGACATATGAAAGAACAATAAGGTGTATGGAAATAAATACAACCATGCTTCCTTTTCCTCTCTCCTTGTTTTTTAGAAGGATTTAGAGGAGCGTGATTTTAATTTTTTTTTTATTTTTCACAGTGCACTGTGAGCTGTGGTGGTTTCAAGAAGAAACTAGATTTTGCAACTAGCTAACTTCATTTTCAAAAAATGGTAATTTCATTCCAAACAGAGAGGAGATTTGATATTTTCCATATTTCTTTAGAGCCTGATATAGAAATTACCTTCTGCTACGTTCAGGACTGACTATTCTTCTCTCAAGTCTCCAGAAGGCAGAGAAAAGCAAAGAAGCTCTGCCTTCATGTGCAGATGCTATCTCTTATGTGACTGTGTGTTATTAAATAAGCACGCCAAGAGGATGGGGAACTGAGGAATATGATACTTGGGAATTCTCAAGAAAGGCACACACAGACACACATACACAGAGAGAGTCATGAAAGTATTTATTAAAGATGTAATCACCTATAAATTATAAAAAACTGGATATTGTAGAAATTAACATTTTTAAATCTGCAGAGATCAGTAAAGTTAAACCTTTTAACTTAGAAACAAGTCGCCATGTGCATTGTGTTTTGTACAGTTTGATCTTGAGGGTGAAGGACTGAGTCTTCTAGGTCATCAAGAAAAATTACTTCTTCCCTTTCTGATACATAAGTCAGTAAATACCTCGCTTTAGCCAAGTTTATTTTTGTTGTACGGTTTCCAACCTATTAACCAGCAGCATCAGAGCTTGATAACCTCTGTGGGAAACTGACCATGGAGCACTTGGAAAGGCAGAGCTCCTTTCCACAATCAGTGGCGAGAAAATGATGTTTGGAAAAGTATGTTTTATTTATAACATGTTCTTTTACTTCATCTCCACATTTAGTTTAAATTTGGTTTGTAATATTTTATAGACAATACTTCTTATCCCAAATAACTTCTTGAGTATTTGTCCTGTGTGTCAGAAAGAACAAATCTCAAAATATTTTCACTGTCATTCTGTCTCCTCTATTTGGAACATTTTACCAGCCTGTGGTAGCTTAATCAATTCTTGAAGCATGAAAGTGATGTGGAAAGATGAGAAATAAATATGTCATTACTAGCATGTCTTTGGAAACAGCACTTGTAGGAAAACATAACACTGAGTTGATTAGGAAGGAAATAAGCTTGTGACCTAAAGCCTGAGAAATCAGGCATACAGCTGCTGGTATGCAGGAGAGACCATATCCATAAATTCAACAAGAATGAAAGAGACATTTCTTGCAGAGTACAACGTGAAATGTGTCAAATGAACATGATCAAGTTAATCAAATAAGCATCTGCACCAATACTCACAATTAATATTTCAACAGACTATTATATATGTGAAATAAAATGTCCAGTATGTCTATTGTGTTATCTTTCCTCCAAGCTGAACAGCATTTGTGAGAAGAAACCATTAACAATTCTGTTATTCTCTGACAGTATCTAGTAAAAAGAGAAATGGACTCACCATGTTTTTTAAGTTGTGAGGTAAAAGTGAATGGGTCCAAACAAACCATATTCAGGAGCTGCATGTTACTGTTGGGAATCTTCATGAAAGCAGAACAGTTTCTGTGTTTTAAAACTACGGCACAGAAGACTTCCCATCTTTACATGTCCAAGGCACAAGCAGTTCTAGTTTATGGGTAGATGTCAAAGTTGGCCATTACAGGGTAGAAGGTACAAATCACCTCCTAAATACATTTTAATACCTCAGCTGTCTTAACAGAAGAGATCCTCCAGGAATCCTTTTCACTATAAAGATCTCACCTGTGTGCTTCTGTTTCTGCTCCTTTAGCTCTGTCTTTTCCCTGTTGGCAGCAATTCTGCTTCCTCTGTTGTCTCTTCTAAAAACATGCTGAGAAGATGCTTCCCAGATGTTCAATACCTAGATTTAAACCAACATGGCATGTTATCCTAAAGCTTAGAAATTATGAAGCATTTAGCAAATGGGAAATAAAAATTTACAAGAAAATACCACTGCCATCTTGAACACTTTCTTTTTCCTCTTCTGTCATGGTGTGATGGTATGTTTGTTTCAACTGTAACACCTGATTAACAAGTTTGGAATAATAGATGTTACTCTAGCTTAGACAGTCTGTGAATTCTGTATACCTAGGGGTGTTCAAGCTCTGCACTGTATTTCTTTAAACCTGTTTATATGAAATTCTGTCACAGATATTAAATATCACTGCTGGGCTGCAGATATGAAAATGGTCCATAGCAATAGTAAATTTGAGACTCTCCCTAATTATACCCATTGACTCAGAAACTCCATCATTCATAGCTCATCTTGAATTCCCTGCAGCTACAGCTCTTACATAATACCCTCTTTATAGGCTCATTGTTAATCTTTCATTGTTGAATATGTTTCATTTTTTCTTATTGCTCATTTTCAAACATCAGTCCAGTATCTGACCAAATAAAATGCTATTTCCTGAAAAAGGGAATGCTGATAACCCATAATTTTACTAGCTTTTATAGACAGTAATATTGTGGGGGAAAAAAAACTAATTTAAAAACATGCAATGAATATTAGATTAAAAAGCCTTTGCTAAAGATAGTAGCTATCTAGAGCCTATACCACTATTCTATTAAAATAGTAATTTAAAAAAGCAGTGGAGTAATTTTAAATTACTTAATTTAGCTCACTGAGAAAAAGTTTACAAGGAATTTTAAGTTCATGAGTGCTTTGACCACCAAAATTCCCAGCAGGCAATTCTCTGGTGATGTACAGAGCAAATTATGTTGAAGGTGCCCTGTGTAATTCCTGACCAGTGCTGGGCACTGGAACATCTATTACTCTCTGTAATTTTGGAAGGAACATCAGAGAATGCACCACATATTTAAAATTTTTAAATTATTATTTAAAATTATTGTAGGTTTAATGGAAATAAAGACATTTAAGCCTTGGTAACGTGTCAAATCCTTGCCCCTTGTACTAAGGAAAAGACTGTAGCTAGACTTAAGCCTGGGCATTTTACTTTTGGCTCTTGACTTAAGAGAGATCCGCCTTAGTTGCTTGAACAACTAAAAGAGAACACTTCTGTCCACTTCAAAAAGTGATATTAGTGAATTCTGGGAACCAGCATTACAGGAAATTGTCAGACGTTAGCACCAAGGCAACATTTCAGAAGGAAACAAAGGGCAGGGTTGAGGAAAGAGTGTATGTGCAGCTAAAACAGAGTGGCTACCAAGAGCTAGAAGTACTGGTCATTTTGTAAACCATTTGCTTCCCCACTCTGCTTTTGTTTCTGCTTTGTTTTTTTAGGTTCTGTTTCACACCACAACATACATCTAATAATTTACAGCTATTTAAAATAATTTTAAAAATCATGAAATAGCAAATGACTGTGGAAAATGACTACAGAAAGAATGTAAATTTCTGCAGCAATACAAGGCACAAAAGGATTATGTCACAAAACACTACTTTCACAACCATTGTTTTGTTTTGCTGAAAGAGAGACACGCACCGAGATATTTTAAGAATGTTGAGAGATCTACACTGACAGACCTTTGTATCTAAGTAAATTTCAGCAAGAATGTGCAAAGAAAAGCAAATATTGTCTGTGAATTTGTAAGAAACAAACAAAAAGCTGAAACACCCACATGCTCTCATGAAAGCCATAAAAAATAATGTTTGCTTCACATTTACATTCAAACAGCAGCAATGATAAAATAAAGATTACTAAATTTCCACTGTACAGGTGAAAACACAGAGACAAGAAATTACATCCCTAAATATCCCTTCTAGATACATACAATTAAGAAAAGAAGGATAGACTTAAGTTGACCCATGAATTTAATATACAGCAGTGTTCCTTTTATAACTGCAATGCAAAGATGATAATAAGTTTATTGTGGACACTTAAAACTTTATTGCACTAAAAAACAGCAGAATTCTATAAAAAAGAGTTGGCATGAATTTTATTTAATACAGTGGTAGAAGTTCTAATTATTTTGGAATTACATAAACAAATTTTGCCAGTTATCATATTTAATTCAAATGTTTGGTATATATTTGTACATTTCAAAAGGAAGGAGGAGACAGAGGAGGAAAGCTACTATGTTTAATTTTCATTGTGTTTCAAACCTCAATTTCTGCCTCCTATGTGGAGAGCCTTTTATGCTGCCCTAGGTCATGATTCTAGAAAAAACCCTCTGATATTGTTCTTGGTTACTAGTCCCACTGGTTTCTAAACAGTTTCCATGACTTGAACCAAGTCTGTAAATTGTAGTCTGTTAGTGCTGGTCAGAAAGCTATGCTGTGTGTATTCTCTATAGTATTTTTTGCTGTTCTTTCTAGTATATTTCATATTAAACACAGCTGTCTCAGATCCAGACTTCTTACTCTGCATCTTTTTCTGGTAATGTATTGCTAGTTAGTTGTATAGACTTCTAGTACACACTTAGAATAAATTCTCTTTGATTTTTATGTGATTTTATTTAAATTTGCTTTCAAACACTACAGTTTTACTTTTACCAGGTTGGATATATTTCAATGTTTAGCCTTCATAAATTTTATCTTTAGTTTTTTAAAGATATTGTACCTGCCCTACTTTAAACAATGCTACTCAATCACTAGAGTATCATACTTTAAAAAGGCTCATTCAAACATACTTGACTACTGTCAAATTACTTGACTGTGGCCTCAAGTTTCTTTATGTGCTTATAAAACACACAAGTATTTTGACTGCCAAAAATACCAGTAGATATGGACCACTGCACAGGATTGGTTCAGGCAGGAAAGTTTCTATACCTACTGTATATCCTCCTGTTGCCTATTTAATCCATCGTCTAGCTGCTTATTTAGCACCAACCTTCATTATCATGCTGTGAGAACTTCTATAACATTTCAAATCAATATAATACAATTGGCTGCATATAACTGTGTGTGATCTCAGCAAAAACTGAAACATCACACTACCCAACACTGTTTACAGTACAAATTCAAAACATACCAGCTACTGTGAAAAAAAAATTAACTATATCCTAGCCCAAACTGGCACAGATGGCAATTCTGCAAATAGATCTTTTGTTTCCTCAAGCTCTTTTCAGGGCCTCTGTTTCATATACACAGCACAGCTATTTTATACCCTTCCTCCAAATGAAAATAGTCTTATTTTAAAACTGTCTCCAGCTGAAAAGGATACACATATCTGGATCTGGTCTGGAGCTAATGTGAATGAGCAGGTTCCAGGCAGCTACTGGGATTCCTTTTAAAGCCTCCAGAGAAATTCCAGCTTAGTGAAATGGAGCATTGCAGAGCATCAACCAGGAACCATGGCTTTGTCTCAACAGTTTCCTTACTGGCTTCAGAGAGTTTATGTAGCAGGTGTTATTAGCACTCCTCTCTAATAGTCACTTGAGGGGTCTGTCATCAATCTTAATAATGCCATCAGCATTCCAGCAGATGGTAGACATGATTCCATGCACTCCCACTGCACCAGAATGGATTCTCACCATAATTTTAATTACAGATGAGAAATATATCAGAAAGAGGCTTGTCTCATGCTGGTATTTCCATGATTTTTTCCAGACAGGACAAGATTGTACTGTTTTATCTTTTCATATATATATATATATATATTTCACTATGATTGAGGGATTTACAGATATTGTCAACTCACCCAGCAGAAGACTTAGCCTCAAATAATTTCTGTGTACTCTCCAGCAAAGCAGTCTCTTGTTTTGAATTAGAATTTGAGATGCCAACTTTTTGTAGGCAATGTAAATGTTAGTAAATGTTAGGAGTCAGTTCTGCAAAGTGCAACCTGAATTTCCATTGAAATAATTCTTTGAATAGCAATCCTAACTTAAAATTAAAACCTAAGTAAAATGCATTAACAGATGAAGATTTTCTGTAACTTTAAAGTTACAGATTTGATTTGTAAACACTTATCCTATTGTTCCACTAATTTCCTACCTCCTCATACAATTATAGATTTATTATTTTCCTTTCAACTTACACTTTTATCTTTTCTCTTTGGGCCTATTCCTTCTAACCCCTCTTTATCCTTTTTTACACATGCATCCTTTTAGTAGACACCACATATAAAATGAAAGTTAGGTGGTAGACAGCTTTCTTTTAGGTATCACATGTAGTGAATGCAGTTACACACAGGAAGAGGATGAGTGCATCTTTTGAATACATTTAAAAATGTCCTTTAAAAATTATTAATATTTTTAATATTTTGAACATTATATATTTTGAACATTATTTTGAACATTAACAGCAGATGTAACAATTTACTTTATATGCTGAATGCAAATTCTTCTTGCGATCCAAGGTAGTTCTAAGTATGCAGAAAAGGTAGCAGTAATTTGGTAAATAGTTTTCCTCTATTTAAAACTTCATGTGTTCTGGCTTACTGACTTTTAGATTAGTGAAGGACTGGATAGCAAGTGGAAAATTCACTATCTAAATGAAGCATAGCCACTCAGTAGGCCAGTGAAATTGGAATCTTTACTGTTGGCATTTCTAACTGTAAAGATTGCACATTCCTTGCAATTTGGCACTCCAATGCTTTATTCTTTTCATCATGTCTAGGGTATGAGATCAGAACATAAAAATAGCTTCTTGTATCACCTTTTTCTGAGAAGTACATGCAAAAAATAGAATATAATATAGGAACCAGTACATAAAACTGAAGTAATTACATGACAGGAAGTTACTTGAGTATGGACAAACTTCAACAAATTATATCCAACAAAAATAAAATAGTATAAATGCTTTTAACTGGGTGCTCAACAGAACATTTTATATCCCAGTTAAACACCTGATCCCACCAAGACCACATATATTGTTACAAAAGCTTGATTTGAACTGAATGCTGCATTAATCAAATAGAAAAAAAATGCTTTACTTTTTATTTGGCAAGTTTTGCAAGAGTTGCATGTATTAGCCTCTAATTAAGCACCTCTTGGCATTACCTCAGTGCCTTTTCAAATGTTAATTCTATCCTTATTAAGAAGATGTCTTTGACATTTGTGTAGATGCCCCTATAGAAAAGAATGTAAATTAAATTTATCCTGATTAACTTGAGTTTATGGTAATCATAACACTTTGCAATAACTTTTTCACAGTAAGAAATACCATTTCCTGGGAATAAATGTGATGTCTAGCCCTGCAGCTGGAGCCATCCAGCAAGAATGCAAGAAAATCATTGCCCCAAAGCCCCCACTAAGACAGGGATGCTCTTTGCAAAATGGGGTTAGAGCAGCTTGAGACTGAAAGTACCTTCTGCCATAGTAGCCCACATCTTAGAAATCTCTCCATAAGAGAATTTACATGAAAACCTCTTCAGTAGGGCCATATGAATTTCTGTAATTCATATTAAAAATGGTCCAAAAAGATACTTTATTTTTTTCTAAATTCTTATTAAAATTCATGCGTAAAATACTAAGTTATTTAAATTTTATAGGTAATTAAATTGCTACCACAGAGATGTAAATTTGAAAAAACATCACAGAAACACGCTACAAGTTAATAAAATTCATAGAGTTAAGTAAAATGCAAATCAAATTTATATTGGTTCCTGGTTTGCAAGTATAAGAGTAAGAAACAGTAAATTCTGATGTTTTTCGCTACTACTGCTATCTACAGAAAAAAAAAAGTAATAGAAATTACAAAAACAAAAACCACAAAAGAACGCCCAACCTAGATGAGTTTGTTCTTAACAATGCCAATGGTAATTGAAAACACTATATTTTGAGTTCTCTATTTTGTTCTAGTACTGTAGAAGTCAGAACATCATTAAAGTGATGCTGTGGTGTTCATTTGGGAAAGCACACACAATGCTGGGGCAAGATGATCCTGAGGCTGTTCTCATTTACGCCAGGTACTGGCTGCCTGCAGTACCTGGAGGAGACAAACATGATCTAACAACAGCTGCATTTTCTTTTTGTTTATTCTCTCCCTCCCCATCTTTCATTTCTCCCCTGCAGAGCCATGTCTGCTTCATGGATCATCCATAAGACAGTAATGATCAGCTCTTGATTTTAAACCAAAATACCATAATTAATACTGGGCTGTAATTGTAACGTATAACCAACCCAGAAAAAGGGTACAAAATTATTAGCATTTTTAAGACATAGCCCTTCCCAGACAAAATACCCAATTCCTTTCAGCCACGTGCTGTCTCCTGCTACTCCTGGCACACAAGTATTATCATTCTTTTCAGCACACCCCATTTTGGCCAAGCTCTCTCTCCTGCCTGTGCTGAAACTGTCCACCATTATTGCTCTGTATTGAAACCCAGCCTGGTCACAGAGCTTGTCTCACTGGCACTGTGTCACTTCTGACTGGGGTGTACAACCTGAGAGTATCAACAGACTAGTGAGGAAAGAGCATGGAAGTGTCAGGGAGCTTCTTACACAAACCATGCATATCTAAAGTCTAAAAACACTTAGAAGTTACTTCAGTGAAATCACATACAAGGGTAGCATGAAATTTGTGTACAATAATAAAGCTGTCTGCAAACAATAAAAAGGAAGTAGTCTAATGAAGCCTGCACATTTTGAAAACCTATGCCATTTAAGTAATTATGGGTTCTAGCTGCAAAAACCTTCCGGAGAGATTTATGGTGTCACCAGGCCAACCACTTAGTCACTTTTTCTTTTGATACCGTACTTCTTTTTCAGGACGACAGAAATGGACATGCAGTGAACCTTTCAAGTTACTTGCTTGCAAAAACAAGTCTATTTTTGCTACTGCAACAATTTCAGTAATTTACTTAACATAAGAGGTGTAGATGAGATTTTACAGCCATTGTGTCCAACTCCATACCGAGTAGCACCCTGCATGGAAGGAAGGAGAGGCACCCTAAAACATAAACTGCAGCACATTAAAGCCTTGGTTAGCAATAATTTATATATTTTGCCTCGAAGGGCTGAGGCCACAGAATGATTATGAGAGCCTGATGATATTGTGTAAACTATCTGTATGGAACATTAACCCACTAACCTAAATTCAGTTGATAAGTCACAGAAGAATTGAAAATCAAATTTCTGAAATGCCCGTGTACATCTGATTTCCAAGACATCATCTGCTGTTTTTACATATTCTTACGTAATGATAAATGAAGTTAAAATTTCCGTCTGTCAATTTTTCTGTGCACAAAGTGTCTGAAAGAGCAACTGGTGTTTAATCCACTGGCTCTCTGTACACTCCCTTGCCCCCAAAACCCACATCTCTTTCCTATTAATAACTTGTAGCACATATCCTGTTCTTGATGTCTCCTAACAGGAAACAGAAAGCGAGAGAAATTCACTTTCATCACCCTTGAAGAGTCAGCCTGGGAACCATTCTGCCATTTCTCAGGAGGAGTCTAGCGTGAAACGAGGGAGAGCAATCTTTGAAAAGATGTCATCAGAAAATGGCCACAGCAGCAGCTCTGAAGGTTAGCATTACCACATTGACCTTGCTTTAGGGCAGTGGTCTCCAAACCTTCTTGATGCTCACTTCTACCATTAAAATATGTCTGCCCTCCCAATGTTTCTATCTTTATTTACAAATCATGTACCTGTACTACTCTACTAGTACAACCTTAGGCAACATATACCAAAATAAAAATTAAAGTAGGATGGCTGAAAACCAAAATATTTAAAAAATATTTATTCACAAAAAAATGTTAGATTCCTGCACCCCAAAAGATTGTCTTGCACAGCCCCTAGGGTGCACATATTCCACTTTGGATACCAATGCTTGATGATATCAAAAAGTGGCTGTATCTGTGCTTTGGTTTGTTTTAACAGAGAAAGAATATGCAGGATCAAATTGATTGAAAACCACTTACTGACTTCTGAGTCTAGGACTTGACCTTATATAAAATAACAGATTACCCAAATAAATAGCATTTAAAGACTTGTCCAGCCTCCCAATTAAATTAATAAGCCTTCTACATAATATCAAACAATTATTGATTTCACTTTTTTTTTTAAATAAGAAAATGTTTAGAATGCATATTTATCTATTTCAGACTAGAATTTTAAAGGGAAAAGGGGAATTTGAATGCACAAGATCTTTTCTAGTTAATGCTGCAAAGTTTATTAATATCATTGTTCAAACTTCAGACCTGCTCTTTTATCAAGTTTAACTTTCAGCCACTTGCTATCTGTTTCCTTTTTTCCCCTACAAAATTAAAGAGACCTTTAACACTTACTCATTTCTTCTTGGAAGGATCATTATGTATTATGACCATATCACCCCCCAACTATGTAACATTATCTAGCTAGAGCTACAGTTCTCTCTGTGGCAGTATGTTTTGTGCCTCCTCTCTGTATCTTCTGAAGTTTTTCAGGTATCTTTGGATTTAAGGACTATATTGAGGGTGTTTTCCCCTTCTTCTTCTAGAGATTTCTAGTGCAAAGCCTTTTTTCTTCCTCTCTGACAAGAAAACAGAATCCTCCATTCCACATCCACTTTGCATCTGACTCTAAATATGGCACAGCATGTTCCAGAAGCATTTTTTGACCCACCAGGAATAAGAAAGGAGATGATTTATGCAAAAATGCACAGCCAACAATTCATACCTTTTATAAACAAAGCTTTTTCCAAAAATATGACAGCCTCATAGGGGATAATGTTTTTCTATGTTCCTGTGAGAGCCATAATATCCCATTTTGCATTCAGACAGTCTTATGAGAAGTAAATTCCCTATAGACTCATTTTAGTTTGAAACCACTGGTGAAAACTCTTAAACTTCTAATAGCTGACATCAGGCACTGAAATCTGCAACTCTGCACTTGAATAAATACTCAAGTTCTGAAAAAAATACGATTATGCTGATCCAGAGATTATTTCTCCCACCATGAGATTTGAGGTTTTTATAACCAATAAACAGTATATGCCAACTTGCTTCAATTTTTCAGCAAGAACAATACCCTCAAACCACTAAAGTGCTATGGAAGTTTTTCCTAAATGTTCCAGTTACACCAAAATCTTATTTTCCTAGAAGAGGTATTGAGCAAAATTTACTGTAAGCTCTATGACTGAGTACCAACAACTGCTGTTGTCTCCACTGGAAAACAATGAAGGCAATGCTCATATTGCTGTTCAACCTACCATGAAAACCCAGAGAAGCCCGTACTGGATACCTATGCAGGCATGTTGTTGGGAAAAAAAATGGTAAAAAGCCATTCTCAAGTTCTATTACACACAAATGATTTGTCAAGCTTCGTTTACTTTACAGAATTAAGGTAACTCACAGATAATAAAATAATTAAATTCTCTGAAATAGATACTATTGTACAAGTCCCATATGACAAAGGCTAGCAGATTTTGTCAGCATAGCTCAGCTTGATAAGGCTCTTATTAGTTCATTTTAAAACATACATTTATCTCTGAAAGAATCAGAATATATTACACCTTCAAGTTCTCTTGAATGAGCAAAGCTTAGAGCAAAATGAATGAGCAAAGGTTTAAATCATATGATCTCTCATACCACTACAGAGTTTCATGTTATGTTATAAACCAACTTAGCTTCTCAAAACAAAAATTTTCTGTTTAAAGCTTTTAAAGCTAACAAGTGAATAGTTTTTATTACCTTCACTCCCTAGGTGGTTAATAATACGTATCTATTAAAATGTTTTTTAAAACAGTCCATTAAATTCATTGGCCACATATTAGCAAGGAATTAAACAACATCGAACTTCATGCACGTGAGTATTCTCATTGCATTTAATGAAACCATTCCCATGCTTATGATGATGTACAATCCAAAAATCCCTCGTTGAACCAAAATACCAAGACTTTTAACTCCGAAACATTGTTAAGAATTAAAGCAATGGCTTGAAAATTTCATTCTGGTGTGTTACATAATTCAGTCTGCCTTTAAAAACTATCTGACACCTTTTGGCTGTGGTGGACTATCCATCTGTGTTGCGGAAGTGTACTTTCAATTTTTCCATGGTTTTGGTTAGCTTTGGTTTAATGCACAGGCTTACATGAAAAACAGCAGTTTTCTCTCTCATCTGATTTCTACTATCCCTGAAAATCTTTCTTTTACTTTCAGCTGACTGACTCTTTCACTGCTGCTATTATTATTTCTTGAACTGTACAATTCTTTTGTCTACCATGACAACATGAAATATGCAAAATTACTGCATGGGATAAGCATAACAGAAAATTATCCTTATGTAAGTTATGAGTAGGGTCAGGCAAAAATACTATGAAACCGAGTATATTTACACTGAGATCACTCTTCTGTGCATGTCTGCATCTGATTTTTACTGAAGATTAGAATTACTTGTTTTATTTGCTTGCATATCTAAACCTTCAATACTTATGCCAGCTTAACAGTTTAGAAGGAACAGGCAGAAAGGTCAGGCATGGTCTTGGAAATCTTTCCTGTTTGGTGGGATACCCCTTCCCTGACACTATGTTCTCTGCCAGATGGACAGTTGTTCAAAAGTCCCCTTTTTCTGTTGCATTTCTCTTATCACAGACAAGAGAGATGATCACGACATATCTTTTCCCTTTGTCTAAAAGAAGGAAATATAATTACACAAAATTTAAGGCACTTTTTGGAGAATTCTTTTGACACAGTTAAATGAGTGAAGAAAGCAGCAGCAGAACCTCCTAGTGCTAGTAACTTAGAGCTGCTTTTTCAGGAGTCCTCTGAGTTGTTGTCTCATGCACTGTAGCTGAATTGTAAATACCTCTAGATAAGTCTATAACACCTTCACACCTTGAAACAAGGTTAAAATGTAGTTAGCAATGAATATTATTTTCTACTAGGTTTTAGTAATACTAAACCAAGTAAAACGTACCCTAATGTAAGAGCAGTAAACAACTGAAATCTACAATAGACTCAGAACAGACTCTGGTGAGCAAATTAATACTATAATGTATAAGGCTAATTAGAACATAATATATCTAATTATAATAGATTATTTGTAGTACTTGAGTTTTTACAGTATAAAATAATGCAAATATAATAGTATGAGAAAAATACTAGGCTTGTTTAAATTTTACAATTTTTTTCATTAAAAAACTTACTGTTTTTACCCAAGAAATTTCCCCACTTTGAAAAGTTTCATGAACTTAAATTTTTCTGTACTCTCTAAGCTCTAAATTGATAAGATAAAATTGTTAAAAAACTGATACTTCCTCCTTCTACTACTGCTTTTATGTCAAGATTTAGAAAAAAATGTAGCTATTTTCCTCTTAGAAAATACCATGTCTGTTTGTACTTACAGTGGAGTCTCGCAAACTTGTAAGAGGACTATGTAAAGAGAGCACTCCCAGGGCTGATAACACACTGCTGGATTTCCAGGAGACTGTCTCCTTTAAAGAAAGAATGGCTATGTACAAGGCTGCTGTGTCCTTTGCCCATGTAAGATATCAATGGTTTCTTACCTTCCTACCACTCCATTTGCTTTGCACAGTGACATATCCTGCATTCTTTATTTATCCAAGCTGACTGATGGACCATTATGGGGATCAAAATTTGATATTAAATTAACAATTACATTAACAAACCTACTAAGCAAACTTATTGATGCATCAGTCTATCTCTGCTGAGACTTTTCACGCTATAAAGCTTTGGTCATCTGGACAATTCCCTCCAACTCATTAGAAGGACTGGGTTTTCCTTTCACTGCTGCATTAGCTGCACTTATTAGGGCCATAGGTTTGTGATAGATTAATCCAGCAGCTTCTGCATTACTAAAATTATTACTAAGGAAAGAAACTTCTTAATTTTGTTTTACATCTCTTTCTACATGTCTATCAATAGGATTAAGTATTTTACTGCAAATTTTAAAATATTCATACCAAGTAGCACATAATGTATTTGGTTAACAGAATTTATAAATTAGTAAAGTAGACCTCCTCACCACACATTGAATTATCAGTCAGGAATATCTGAAAACTGCGTCTTCAGATCTCAGCCAGGAAAATCTTGCTCAGCTCTGCAGAAACACTAAGGGTCAAAAAGTGTGTTTTTACCATATCTTAAAATCCCAGCTAGAAGTTACAGCTCAGATCCCTCGTATAAAGGAAAGGAAGGCATTATGAGGGCTTGCTCTAATACGAGAATGCCAGTGGTCTTTGCTTACACTAAACTTTCAGCACATGGAAAGAACACCTTTTTCTCACTGTAAATTAGGCCAGAGTCATTTCTGTAAATCAGAGACCATATCTGGCCAAAATGACTACAATTCAGCTCTCACCAGACATCATCTCCATCCATATGCAAGTACAGCTGTAGAAGGATTCCCAGTCTTACCTGCACTTTAGTCTTGGGAAAAGGGTTTGTATTGCCTGAATGGACCTTCTGAGTGCCTGGATAATCCAGAAACCACATAGTGAAAACAGCCACCAGAGTTCAGGTGTTTTCCAGCCATCAAATTCCTGCCTGCTGACTTCCTTATTTCCCAACTGCTTGGTTGTACTTGGAGCAGATTCCTGTGTTTCACCTGTCTGAGAAGGTCCCAATTCCCGAGTCCAGCAACTGGAAACTTTGCTGAAGTTAGTACTCTCTCTCACATCAAAAAGAACTGCATATAGCCTGATCCAACCTGTGTTGAGCACATAGGAATGATTTCATTTATACTGAGAAACGTCCTGCAGTTTCTTTCTGAATGGATGGTTGCCTGAAAAAAGGAACTTTATATTTGGTTCCATTAAAAGGAATTAATACATTTCATTAGAGGACCCATAACTGCATTTACCTGCTCAAAATATATCCAAATGGCTGTTAAGGTGTGCCTGAAAAGTTAATTCATTAAAATAATTGCTTTCCACACTCACATATCCATGTTCATATATAATCATGCAGCCCTCATCACAGGGAAAAAAACCCTGGTTTTTTATGATCTGCTTACTTACTCATATAAAAATAGTAAATCTAACTTTACTTAGTAGCTTCATTATTAATGTATTCCTAATTTTTGGGTGGGCTTTTTTCTGCATAGTGATTAATAAATTAAAATGCTGACAGCTTCATCCAATAACATCTAAAAAGTAAGAGATAAGGGACAGAATAGAAAGTCTGAGGGTAAGTGCCCTCTTGTGACCCTCATTGCTGCTGTTGGGGAAGGCAGATCATCTCACAAAGGCCTGCTTGAAGCTCTCTGCATGTTTTTCAGCAATACCCATTGGAAACACAGAAAGGACCAGGTGGCAACTCTGAATGCCACAGAATTCAGAAGAGACAAGTAGAAGAGGGAACAGCAGAAGGATTTTTCTGGAAAGTGCTTGTTAATGCCAATCAAGAAGATGAGACATCTTTTGGTGCTCAAGATTCAGGCCGTGCACAACTTTATGTTGTCTAAATCACCAAGTATGGCTCTTGTGCAGTGGCCTATGAACTTGCCAGAAACAGTATTTATGTTTGTCTGAGTCATTCCTGCATACTGCTGTTAACTACTTAAAAAAAAAAAAATAGGTCATAGAAGTATGTTTTTAGTGCAAATAGAAAAAAAATGGTCTTATTTTATCACTCTAGAGTTCACAGAAGACCAAGTTCTGTACTGTGCCTGGTGGCCTGGCAGCAGTGAGGAAACAATTTGAGAAAGTGCAAAGGATGTCTCCAAAAAAGACCTTTGTTCAGTACCAGCACCAGCATAGATCTTTACAGGTAACAAGAGCATTTTAATACTAACAAATTAGGTCTGCCCTGCTCTGCCAAGATAACTTAGGAAAAAATATGATTGCTTGCTTTACTGACGAGTTTTCATTATGACTAAGACAACATTTCTCTAATGTTCATACTCAGAGAATTTTATATTTGAGATGTACCATGGGATTCATATATTTTTTATGCAGATGAACACTCACTACAGACTAGACTCAGCTAGACTTAGATTGAGTAAAGCAAATTATTACTATAGCAGTATTTTATACTGAAACTTGCCTATAAGACTGTGATTTATACATTATCATGTGTCATGGTGACATTCTGCATTTATTGCACTTGATGTTAAGTCATTCTCTTTCAAAAGGAGTTTCCTGCTTCCATTGAATTAAATCTAATAAATTTCCCTAAACAGATCAAAAATTGCACAGAAGAATCCAGACATTACATGAAAGTAGAACAAAGCAGCAGCTAAATGTTACTTCAGATAAAAGACCTTTACATTTCATTGCTTCATTAGGCTACACCACGAAAAATTGTTGTAGGAGATAACAATTTTGGACTACGTGAAATCCCCTGCAATAAAACACTGTACAATCTGTCCTGTGCACTCTGAAAAACAGTAAATTTCTTTACCATCCTGTACTTCTTGGAGAGATTTTAAGCAATATTGTTCTTCCAGCTTTGTAGAAAAAGACACATTAACATTTTGCCATAGGTCTATTTAATGTTAAATAGGTATCATCATATCTACCAGTCGTCTCTCACTTCTTACACATTAATACCTATATCAACAATTTGCATAGACAACAAGCAAAATTCCAGGTTGTAGGGAAGAAGACACAGTTTGCTACAGGGGTATTAATGCATCTTTAAGTAGGCAGAAAAATGTCATGGTGGGACACACTCAGACTGGGGCATAATAATCTGTGGTAATAGGAAGTGTTATGTACATACTTGTCTGATAATGTGGCCCACTCTGCCTGCCAGTTTTCTGGGTGATGGAATACAGAATCCTGTACAGAAATTACATAACTTTTGTCTTATGCAGAACCCAGTAATTCCATTTCTGTGATGGGTAGATGCATTTTCCCAGGACATCTCTCTCTGCACAAAGCCACTATAATGGTTCCATTTCCTCAGTCAAGAGATGACTTCAAAGCATACTTATCCATGTATTTTTCCTCTTTGGCTAGTAGAGGAGGCTCTCTCAAATCATCAGCAGAAACAGCCACATACAGTGAAAAATGAAATCACTCAGACCATATGGAACCATCTTTAAATTTAGGTTAAATAACTTACTGCAAGACCATAAAATCCCATTTCTATGTAACATAACTGCACTTTCATGGAAAATAGGATTATACACTTAAGTAGTTGAAAGATTATTCAAGGTCACTGAATCCATCATTGGGCAAAACAGAGAAAATACATAGTTTGAAGACAGATCTCCAGATCTGGAAAAATTCAAACTGCTAATCCAAGATAAAATAAGGACACAATTAAAATTTTAAAGAGTAAATAGCTGAACATTCTACTACACATTCAATTATTATATAAGGAGTTCATGACTTTTCGTTCAAAAGAGTGTCATCAAATATGCAAATAATAACTATTCTTCCTGTTTTTCTCTGGCAGCAGCCATCACCCTTAGCTCTCTACATTGTACTGGAGATTGGTTCCTTGTAATAGGTGCCATGTAGAGCTCAATAAACTCATGTCCAAAATGGTGAGCAGCCAGGAAAACTCATCACAGACTTGCCCTGTGCTCATATACTCAAAGAGGTCTGTGATTAGAGACCTGTTCTGTGTTCTGGCACTATGAGCACCTTCCAGCATCAGCCACCCAGCTGAGAAGAGACCATGAGCTTTGATGTTACACCTGTGCAGGTGCCAGCCTGGAGTGCTTTGTTACCCCAGCTCAGCCACCCAACTGCTCAGGCACAGCCTCAGTGTCAGAAATGAGCCATTGCTGGCAAGTGAGCTGAACCTCCAACACAGCAAAGGAGTGAAATACAGAGAAAACATGATATTCACTCAACCATATAGCATAGAATGTCAGAACTGACACAGGCATAGCTACCCCTCCTTCACTGAGGGTCATTCCAGAGGAATTTCTAAAATGGCTACTGTAGCAATTGCCAATTTTCTAGAAATTGCAGAGAATAAGATTGAATAATGGGACAATGTCAGTTAATGGTGAAAACCTTACATTTTATGAAAATCTCTCATATAGTGCCCATCACCTTAAGTATATACATACAAATCAGCAAGGCTGACAAATCATAGGGATGAAGTGCAGATAAATGAAGTTCTTATAAGAAATTTCTACAAGACTCACAGTGCTGATGTGCAGTGAGACTGGGCTAAGAACATAAATAGGTAAAAAAGCACTGCTTTGAGGAAGAAATGAAGATCCATGGCAAACAGTCATACCATTGTCACTAATGTAACTGAAGATTCCACTGCTGCTTACAAGTTTGTACATACTGTTCATTTTGAACAGGAAGTTCTAAATTTGCCAATACATAAACAATATTACATTAGCCAACTTCTGAGAGATTATTATACGTTGACCATAACGTTCAGCTCAGCTAAACACAATATGCATCAATTGTGAGATAGCAAAAGTCTTTCTTGTGCTTGGATGAACCTCTGAGCCATTTGATCCTCTTGAAATACATACTTACATAGATAGAGAACTGTATACATGTGTTAGGCATGTATATATATATAATGTATTGTACATATTCTGAGCTGAAAAACAATTTTATTTTTGAAAGAGAAAGTATGTTTTGTTCGTTATTAGAACAGAAGGAAACTGTAAAAATATCAACACAAAAAAGCAACTTTGGTCTAAATTACACAGAACAATTACTGATAATTCAAACCTTGGCACATTTTCAATATGAATTCTATCTAAATTATTGCAGTACAGAAGCACTAAAGTTGTTGTATGGGCCACTAACATAAAATGTGTGTAGCAATTAGAGTTCTCTTCAGTTACAGAATCTGAATGCCTACATTAAAAAAACCACAAACTACTCCTCTAACAAAACTTATACAGACTACTCTCAGACTTATCTGTTTATTTTTAAATAGCATTGTTTTAGGTTAGAATGACTTATTACCCAGAGACACAACAGTACACTACAGTCCTCTGTGTTAAGCACCATACAGATATGCAAGGGAAGGCCAGCAGTCCACATAAAGCGTGACAGAAAACAAATGTGAGAGACTGGAGGATAGAGAAGTCTGAAAAAAAAATTAAAAATTGTAAGGAACCATTCATGAGTGGTCAGCATGCCAACAATCATCCAGCTGGAAGTGTTTTCTGAAGCTTACTCATGATATGCCATAAACAAAATGTAATTGATAATTTTTATAGAATATACTACAAAGTCCACGGGATCTACAAAATATGCCACAAACCATAATGGGGTAGGCAAAATTAATCCTACCTACAGTAATCCTAAATCCAACAGCTGGCAGTTATAGAAGAGGGATGAAACCACAGGTCTTTTAACTCTCCACTTCTTCAGAATAATAAACAGCCAGCATTTAACACCCTGTTACTGGAATTTCAATTAGCCATTTTGACTGATACACAAAATAAGAGATCCTCCATGTCCCTCTTCCTCCCAGCATACCCAGAGCAATGCTGTGTAATTATATCATCAAAATCTGGCTCATAATATTTGGGCCGCATTTTAGATGGCCATAGCTATAGCATTAAATTATTATGGTCTTTTGCAATATGGCAACTACTTCATAAGCAGTACCAAAGTTATGGCAATAAAGCACTAGTGACATTCAGATTAGATTTGCTTCCTGACTACATTAAGTCTAATTATATTTCTTTTTAATACCCCACACCATTCAAAAGACACATAATGACTATTCTGAACATATTTCATGTCTCATGAATGAGCTTTTCCAGTAATGAGAGCTTGAATTACATACCTAAAACATGCACATTAGAACAAAAAAGCATATCTTTAATAAAAAAAGCATTTATATGCATAAATATATTAAAAAGCATATCCATATAGAATGAAAAGGCATATTAGATATACACCTACACAGTCATTTAACAGAGAATAGATGGAAAAATTTGCACTTCATTCTTTTCGAGCAGCCTCTTTTCAACCTGGTATGTGGTCACCTCTACATCTCCTCATATGTTGTGCAGCTCCCTCACACCTGTTATGTACACAGAACCTGCAAGTGTAAAACAGGACATCCTGTAAAAGCAGGACATGCTGTGACCTGCTCTCCTCAAGCCTCAATGCACTCTGACAGTTCAGACAGGATTCATTTTGGTACTGGTAATGCACTAAATCATTTACTGGTCCAGCAATAAGAGAATTTATTCTACCTTCTGTTCATACGATTTTAATTCATCTTATAGCTGAAACAGGATTTGGCAGCACAGAGGTGGAAAAGAATTCCTAAAGCCCATGGAGGGGATACTCATTGTTTCTCTGCCATAGATCTAAGAGCCCTTGCTGCCTACTGCATGGCAGAAATTACAGGCCAGCAGTAGATGACCCCTATATTGATTCAGCAGAAATATTAATGGAGATGCAAGCAGTGTAAGTATTCCTTAGTTTGAAGGTGGAATAAATACCATAAATACATGCTTTGTCTTGGCATGACTAAGAGAAAGAATTAATTTCTTGCCCCCCAATTAACTGAAATTCAAGTAGCAGTTAGGACTTGAGATGCAGGAAGCATACAGCTCTATGTTGCACTAGATGTGCAGCAGCAATCTCAGAAACACAGTACTGCCTCCATTCAAGTTACATTGAACACTTTGGAAGCTCTTGCTGGAGGGACCAGAAACTCTTTTTATTTAGATTATTATCAGTAGAAACTAATAGACAAGCTTCCTTCTAACAAAGGAAGAAGAAAATATAATTTGACATGAGTGAAACTATTTGTTAGATGGCTCTGTGTGCATGGGAGAGGAAGCACAGGACTGCTGCCTTAATGATATCAATCTTCCAGATTTATTTCTTCTAATCACTAAGTCTCAAAGTACCCCATGGACACTGGTAATGATGTAACACAAGTTCCATGGCAGGCTTCAAATAAGAAAAATCACTGTCAGAATCTGGAGCCAATCCAAACACAGACAGACTCAGAAACAGTTTACATGGACATCTTGGACAGTGCTTTAAACTCCTGAAGATACACTCTGTTTATTACACTGCAGTTGTCAGGCTTGTAGTTACAGTGCTACCCTGTATATTTTATAGGATCTTTTGGCTACTCTATGGGTCGTATTTTTCACAATTGCAATTCAGTATGATTTTTGCATTGGAAAAACTTTATAAAGCATATGCAGGGAGCCATCACCTCATACATATTACACTTCCTTTTCAAAAGTTGCATTAGTGTTATGTCCACTGCCAGGCAACAAGTTGGAGGCACAGCACATAAATCCAGAATAAGTCCTCTTTGTCACCTCTGCCCCCTCCCAGACCAATTATGCATTGTATCTATTCATGCAGCTTGCCATATCTGCTGGCCAGTGTCTTGCTGCAGTAACAAAGACTTGACATCTTCTGTGTTATAAAAATCCTGTTTGAATGTTGATAGCAATAAATATCAAAGATAATAACAATGGCACTCTGCTGTAAAAAAACCTCTGCTCTAGTTACACCATTTACGTTAGAATTAATTTCTGACAGCCCATCAGGCAAACAAAAAAAATAAATCTGATTTACTATTAGCTGTTAATGTGAATTTTTTTGGTTTGTCCCGAGGAAACATCAAGTAGGAGGCACCACACAGTATCAAGTAGCACCAGGGAAGCTGAGTACAATGAAATGACCTCCAAAGAATGTCAAACAAAAGCCTCTCAAACACAAGAGGTAACTATATCATTTAATAATCATCTCATTGGAAAATTAGACTGACAGTGACACATACCTGCTTTGCTTCTTCCTCCTTTACCTCTTGGTACAGCAAGATCTGGATTTTCTACTGAGAGCTTATCTCATTAGTCAGTGCATAATAATTTTTAAAGGTATTTCACTAAGTGTTTTTAACATATTATTGTTTTATCATGATAATTTATAGATTTATATTCATATTTTTCATCAATGCAATATTTTAAATATGGTTTCAGAAGTATGTAAAATTCTTATGCATTGCACTAAATCATGACTAAAGTGAAGATTTTGTGCACAGGTTTCTCCTCATGAACAAGTTACTCATGAAATGAAAGTGGCTTCTACATTAACTCAGCATGACACAGGTAAGAAGTGGCATGAGAATAAAGGCTCAGAAATGAGCAATGGCAAATGCCTTTGCTCCCACAAAGGAACTTAGCATATAAAGGTGAAAACACACACTGCTCTGAATTCTCTGCAATGCACCAATGCACATTCCTTAACTTCAATGGGACTTAGGAAATGAGTTTAGAGATTTTGTTTGCATAAGGATATGGTTTTAAATATGGTCTGAGTCACTTGAAAGAACAGGGGACCTGACAACTTGTCTGAAAACATAGGCAAACACTAGTCCATGTATGTACAAAGCTGTGAATGGGCAAGGTTCAGTTTGTAGCTGAACTGAAGAACCCTGCAGAATATGATCACAGTGTTAAGGCACTGCTGCTGCTGCTGCAGTTTAGCCCTTGAATGAGAATTCCATTCTCCCACAGACCTCAGCCACCCTTTGGTCCTGCCACACCACTCAGGTATGGCAAAACAGTAGTTTATATCATGTCCCTTAACAATTATTCTGTCATTTTCACTGTGAATTTCTGTACTGATCAAGTGACTCTCTAGACTTCTACAAGGCTAAACACAATTTTTCCAAGATAATGTTTTATAATTCACTGATAAAGTCAATTTTATAAAATGCAGGTTGGAGGAAAACCAATCTATTTATTCTTTTTCCCACTGCAGTAATCAATTCAACTCAGAATGAAGAGCTCCCAAAGACTGTAACACAGATTTTAAAACAGCAGATTGAGAAGGCAGCTCAGGAAAAGGCTGTTCACTCTGACAGAGAGATCACAACATCTCCTAAAGAAGTAAAGGTCTGTATTTTTAATAAGAGGGATCTTTCCTAATGCAAATTAGAAGTTAAGACACTGGTCTGTCATGTTGTCTGAATTTCTATTTTGAATAATGATGATTAAAAACCTGTGGAAGTGGTGGGAATATATGGACTTCAGGAATTAAGCGCACAGGATGCAATACGAAATATATTAGAAGGCTCAATAAGTACTTACAGTATGTGACAAAAACAATTTAAGGTAAAAACATCTGCATTTTCTCCTCCTCTGCTGAACAGTCTCCTCTTTCCTTGTTTTGAATCTGGAAATATGTATAATTTGTCACCACAGACTCTCAGAAGCCTGGAAATTACCACTTTCAAAAGAAATGAAAATGAGCATAAGCTACAGCTACAGTTTGTTACACTTATAGTGCAAAGCCTGCATTTGTTGCAGCAAAATCTCCAAGACTGCTCAATCATCATTTTGCATGAATTCCACATTTCTTTTCACATATCTTCTATGGTGCAAATATCACAGCTCTTAGCTCAAAAGATTGGTTTTATGCATTCTGAGCAATAGCTGATAGATTGTGTCTTTCCAGATCTTATTATAATCCTGTTGCTTGGATGCTTGCAGAATGAGCTTTTGTGCAGAACAGAAAAATTGTTCTCTATATTACTAAGCTTAAGAAAAAAAGGAGGGGGGAAAAAAATAAAGAAAAAGCAACCATAAACCACGGACAACTCAACATTTTTGCCCCCTAAAGATGGAAAATACATACCAGGAAATCACATTGACTTCAACAGTTCATTTGCTACTGTTACCACTTAGCAGACTACAGGAAATTTCTACACCAAGGGAAAAACTGGATGGAACTTCTACCTCTGCAATTATTTGCTCCTGATACATGGAAACACAGGAGAACTTCCCAATACTTATGCAAAAGCTCCAAAGGAAATGTCACTATATTCTGAGTTCACTAGACCAGTCAGCTCTCCAACAAAGTCCACTGTGTCCACAGATCTCTACCCAAAGAAATTTATGTGAACTAAGGTATTTATACAATTGTTTACACCCAATATTAAGAAAGCCCTTAGCAAAACATTTTCTAAGATTTTATGTCATGGATCTGAAACATGGAATAGGATTTTAGGTGTGCAGCAGGCTAAAAATGGCTTTGCCTTCATCATTTAGATGTTCAGAAGGCCAGAAAAATAATGCTTAGTGGCATGAAATCCAGAGGAGAGGTCCTCTCCATAAGACAGGTCTGTGAGAACCAGCTTTTTGTTCCACGTAAAGATGATCCTCCAGACCCAGATAAAGCTAGAAGTATTGCAGAGAAGGAACCATTGCAGGCAGAAATGTTAAAATACACAGCCTGAATGTTTCAGATGCAGCCTCCTGACGTGCTGCATGCACTGCAGGAACTACAGACAATGTCCTTGCATTAGGTAGAGGAGGTGTTAGAATGGTAGGTGGATGATTGAAATGCAACCACTGAACTATATGAATAAAAATCACTCCAGTGAGGAATAAGCATCAGCTGAAACACATCTAAAAGTTTATAATGGTGCTGTAAAGACTCTGAGATACATGCTGGAAACACAGAGCCTGGATAAACTTGAGCAGCTCAACCCAGTTAGTTCCCTTAACTTGTTGCAGACAAGGCCTGAGCTGAAAGTGAAGCTGAGCTCTTCACAGAAGAGTGAAGAGAAACAGAACGTATTTTGAACCTCAGCCATTGTGTGTTACCAGACAGCTTCAAAGACAGGAGAATGAAGCTGTCCATGGGTAAGACACTGAAAAGAGGCACTACACAATAACACACCAGATGAATGCAGCTTTTACCTGTGAAAATAAAACTCCTATGTGCAATCTCAGTGGAGGGAAACATAAGTGGTGCTACATATATGGCAAAAAAGCTGGGGAAAAAAGCTGAAAAGCCTTGGCACACACAAGATCCAAAGAAATTAAGTCCAGCTAAAACATCCGTTACAAAAATCAGACAAGCAAGATCAAGGTCCCACAAGACATGCAGCAGCTCCTGTAACACTAGAGCAAAGCACAGTTTCTGATTCTGAATTGGATGGCAACAATACCCAAGTAGTACAAAAATAAGATGTTGGAATTCAAAGAGACAGATTTCTGTGAAGTCCAGAAGACTGAGAAGTTGAAGATGCAGGAATTTAGGATTAACACTAAGAGATCTATCCTGAAGAATTACATGCAGCAAAACAAAAGTTTACTAAAAAAGCATTACTGTTTTATTTGAAATACATTAACATGCTAGAAAGTGTGCACAGAATGCACCTGGCTTTCCATGCTTACAATTAATGCAACATCCTCTAAACTGAGGTAAAATGTTTGTATAAAACAGCAGTAGAGACAAAATAATGCTCATGCTTTGTGCACATCCATTTTTAGTTTAGTGAAATACAAGATGTGACTTTAGACAAAGTGAACTATGTTTCAGTGGGTTTTCTATTTGAGTAAAATTACTGAAATGGTCTACAATTACTATAAAATTAAAAGAAAAAAACCAAACTGCTACTTCCTGCTGGGTGATTTAACCAGTTCATAAAGCTGTAGTCTGAATTCAGGCAATGAAATGAAATGTCAGGGTCCTGGTTTCACATCACTAATCAGTGAAGCCACTCACTGCAATCCTTCAAAGAGCTGAAGCCCATTATTTATTTCATATTGAACAAAATTGTTAACTATACAATGTGAATATATATATTTATAATTGAATATGAAGTAAACATGGAAAATTAAGCATGCCCTCTTTCTCATGGTGCATGTTTTACTTAAATACTATATTAAAATTGCATTTAGATTGCAAAGTTATGCATTTGAAAAGCAGAAAACATTACATGTGCTGATTAAAGATGAACATCAGTGTCCTCCTTTTTTGCATCTATTTTGGACAGTGAATATGGATGGGATGTTGCCATAGCTTTAGCCATTTGATACATGAACTGAATGCTTATGCTCGGACAGCAGAGGAAACAGCACAACAGAGCTGAACACTCCTGTACAGCATAAATCCTGAACAGAGAGCTCTGCTTTGGGATTCCCAGCACTGTGCACCAAGAGAGGGGTGCTACTGCTAACCACACTAGGAGCAGAATTAAACATGAGTAGGTTGTGAACCTGTAAAATGAGGCACAGACGAGTGGTGATCCAAAAAAATACTTCATGTGGTGGGTTGGCTCTTGCTGACAGCGAAGTCCACACCCACTCACCCACCCCCCCACAGCGGGCTGGGAGAAAGAATCAGAAGAGCAAAAGCAAGGGGGAGCCTGTTGGCAGAGGAAGAGACAGGTTAATAGAGAGGGCAAAGCTGGGGGATTGCTGCAAAGGGAAAGGTGAGCAGTTTTTAACTTTACAACTTTTAACTTTACTGTTAGTTGGACAAAAAGGAAGCCTGACAATAAACAGCTGAGATACCAGATAACAGAAAATGGAAAATGTTCTAACAAAATATATGGACTGATACTGTTCAAATCAAACCACAACATGCAGCTTAGACTAATTTGTAACCTTTTAATATGTGGTTGTAGAAACTGCAGATTCAGGAAAATGAAACATGCAAACTCTGTCAACGGAGAGTTTACCCCATGGAATGTCTAATTGCTGATATGCAGAATTTTCATAAATCGTGTTTCCGATGTCACCACTGTGGCAGTCAATTAAGGTAAGAAGAAACTGCATGTTCACTCACACAACCCTGTTTTTGAATATAAATACAGATTGTGAAACGATTTTCAACTGTGGGATTATTCAGCCTGTGGGATGCTGGGTTGACAGGGTGGTATCCTGAGTTCTCCTTTTCTTCTCTGCTCCTAACATCTGCACTGTGACATGGAACAAGTCCTTTAAATTCATTATAGAACTGCTCCAACCCAGTACCTTCCAAATTCTTTGCCATATTACTTTCTACTGACTGCTGCAGACCTTCAGGACAGCTTGAAACAGGCAGTAGGCACAGGAATTCAGGTGGAATTTAGGACATTCAAAACACACCAAATTTTCTCTTAGTTTTCCTCATTCATAAAATGATGATAGTTCTCTGCATTAGCAAATCACTCTGTAACCTTTATATAAAATGTAGTTTTTATTGCAATATCTGACTGCAAAGACCAACAATTTTGACTTTAACACACTCTGGGTTAGTTACACACATTTCCTTTACTTCATTTGGGAGGATAATCCAAATAGAATCAAACACAAATTTCTATAATTTGCACAAAGACTAAATTCTGCTGCTACTTTGTAGAAAAACTGATGATTTGGAATTTAAAAAAGATCAAGAAAGATGGTCCAAAAAGCCTGAAGTGCTGTGGAACATTTCTATTTGAAGCTTATTCTGTGCAACAACCAAATGAGTTTACATTCTTTCTTAAATCACCAAGCATGACTCCTCTCCTTGATTTATACTTTGAAATTGTATGGCAATTTTCAAGTAAAGATTTCAGGTACATTGTGGGGGGGAAGAAAGGGGGAGGTGTATGGTAATTTATGGTATGTAAAAGCATAAAACAAATTTTCTTTCATTCGGCAGCTTGGGAAATTATGCATCTCTCCATGGAAAAATATATTGTAAACCTCATTTTAAGCAACTTTTCAAATCAAAAGGAAATTACGATGAAGGTTTTGGACACAAGCAGCATAAGGAATTATGGAATTCTAAAGATCAATTTAGTTCAATTAACAATACTCAAGCTGAAGAAACAAATCCTGTTAATAGTGTACCTGTTGATCCTAAACCAATTACAGGAGCTGATAAAGACTTGTACTCAGGTTCTGAAGGTGTTCATCCTGATATTTTGGATACTAACTTGAAAAAATCCACAGAAAGAGGTAAATTAAAAATGATATGGCCTCCTTCAACAAATGATGCAACATCTAAGAAAACATTTTCTATTGAAGAATCAGCTAAAGTAAGTAAGTCAAAGTGGCCCCCAGAAGGTTTTGCTCAAGAAGATTCTAGTTTACATACAAATAAACCTCTGGGCAACAAAAAGGAATCTCAGAAAAATCCCACTGTGACAGAGCAAAATAAAAATAACACCACAAATTCACAACAAAATCAACACTCATCCTTTTGTTCTCTGTCTGAAAAAGAAGGAACAAATACCTGGAAAGCAAAGAAAAATGAAGCAGGCAATAAGGGAAAGGATGAGGAAGTTGGGAACGTGCAGGATAAGGTGAATAAACTAGAAGCATCAGAGAATAGGGAGCAAAGTGGAAAGGATATTAATGAAGGTGACAATGTAATTGTGAATAGTACTGGGAAGAAGCAAGAGAAACAAATTCATGAAACTGATAATTCAGAAGTTATACAGGTTACAAACATCGATGATGTAACAGTACTAAAGAATCACAAAGAAAGCAACTTGAATAACAACAATAATAATTATGCCACTTTTTCACATGGAAATATTTGTACAAAGAAAACAACTCTCTCAGCTATGTCTACCCCAAAGACACCAGTAAGCCATGCTATTTGCACTGAATCACAGCGTGCCTTTGCAAAGCTCCATGGTCAGTCTGGAAGTGAAGAAATACATGAGATGTATGAACCTCATGAGAGCTATTCTAGCGATACTGTACTTGCACAGGATGAACAGAACTCAAAAGATGAAGATGCTGTTGCTTCTAAGAGTCTTGCTCAATTTAATAATGATGCCACTTGTCAGAAGTCTCGTACTAGCAGCACGTTAGTTTTGAAGAAGGCAACTAACACCACATTGTCTGCTGATGCTGAGTTGTTATGCAGAAGTTGTTATGTTATGTTATGGAGAAGAATCAGAATATGACAAAAAACACAAAAAGATAAATACTATTTTATCTGACACTCTGGAGATATCTCTTCTTAAAAAAGACAACCTGGTTTTAAACTGTGGTCTAATAGACAATGTAGGTGTAAGTAAAATTCCTGCAGTCCATATTCAAAAGAACATGGAAATTGTGATAGAGAACTGAATTATATTGACATTTGTCACAAAAGTGAAATAATTCAATTGTCAGACAGACATAAATACAAAGTTAGAATTACTGAGCTCACGACATACTGCTGTTTCATCATTCCAAGACAAGAAAGTCAAGTTCAAATGGCTCGCTGCAGATGAACAAATTTTAAAAATTAGGTTTTATGATGAAACTTAATAAAACATTCAAATGATCAGCTATGTCTGTCACTCATTACAAAGTATGTCATAAATAGGTATTTCTTCAGTCTACTTATTTTAGTCTTTCATGAAGAATTTAATATCCAGAGATTACATAAAAAAACACAATTATACTGTAAATTACCCAGGTTTTATTCAGCTACTTTATATTTAAGGCAATGAAGATGTAGATTTTTTTCCATCTGTAATTATAAAATACCCCTTGTTTTTCTATGTTTCTGAACATTGCAAGGAATATTTTACTACACTGTCCTGGAGAAACATAATCCACTTCAATATTTATTATTTGTAACAACTTCAGTTGTGAAGCACCTGGTGTGCACAAAGGAAGAAAAAATATTTACATTGTTTTTTCTAATGTATTATTACTGTAACTAAACTGTTGCTCCATGACATATTATGTACACTGGTTGTGTTAGCTCATGCTAGAAAATCTGGGGTTTGGTTGAGATTTTGGGGGATTAATCTTTCTTGTTTCTGTTTGTGCAGTATCATGTAATACTTAGTTTGAAATGGATCATTATTGAATAGTAACCACAGCTGGTTGGTGAATAGCACTGTTTTGCTATATTCCTAGAGCTGCTACTAAGTTATACTGAGTACAGGGGAGAAAAAAGTGTGTAAATTTTACCATTGGATAAAACCAAACATTCCAAACAGAACTGAAACAGGGTTTGGGACACTGGACAACGAAGACTGGTGGTGGTTTCAGTAACTAATTCCAAGTCATTTTAGCTGAAGCAGCTCTCCAGTGTCATACTTAAATCTGTACAACCTTATTGAGATCTAGCACTTTTTTCCTTAAAACCTATGCTTATGGATTAACATTTGCTCACTTAACACTATTCCGCCTTTTATAAAACAGCAACATGTCATTTAACTGTTGACAATGCATAATAAAAAAGCACTTTACAAAAAATATTTTGTGGTTTTTTAATATGAATTTATACATACTATTTTTCTTAAATAGTTTGTGAAATTCTTCATGCAATGAGTAGTTTAAACCAAAGGGTCAGAGAGAAAGGGAATCATAATCAAAATACATTTTTCAAAATAATTCCTGAAGGATGCAACAGAGACAGGCATTTGAAATAATTTACAAAGAAAAGACAAGCTGATGTTAAAAAATTTAAGAAACTGTGGTTCAGACTTCTAGAACAAAACTACAACTCACTGCCCACAGCCACAGGGTTGTGGGTTAGTGGGAAATCCACATGTGACTCTTCTATACCTACACAGAAACAACCATAAACTATACACACACATCAGAAAACCACAAACAGCATTTTTTCCACAAGCATACTTCAAGAGTATATTGGTCTAAAGTACTCTCAGTAAATGCAGAAATATAAGAAGACCTCTTTAAATGAATGTTACCAGAAGAATAGTCTTGGCACAAGACACTCCAATACCACTGTATTTGAGAACTTTATCTAAAAGCATTAGCCTACAGGTGCTTTTGAACATCTCAGAATTATTTCAGCAAGATTTCTCTCCCTCTGTTATTGCTCCCCCCATTTGGGTGTCACCATCATAATTTGTTTCTAAAAACCCAAGGGATTACTACATAGCACTAAATGACTTTGCTTTCTTTTTTGAGTAGATAACACAACCAAAAATAACACCAACAAAATTCCTGCTAAGACAACAACAACAAAAAAACCAAACCAGAAAATGCATGCCTGAAGAAAATAAGGGAATTTGACTGGCATATTTAGACTTTTACATGAATTAAAATTTTAAATCTCCCCCATTTCTCAAAATTTCTTATTAGAAGGTTGGTTTTGTCTGTACCAGTTGGGAAAGAGGAATTATCTTGAAAGTGAAATGGTGGTGTTTATGTGAACATGTGCAGGTGTGATCATATGCAAGTTGATAATTCAGGAAAAAGCTAACATGGCTGCAACATTTGTACCTGAAGTACAGTCCTGTGCCATTTGTCATCCTCCTGCATATTCTGATGAATTTAACCTTGTATACTACAGTCTAGAGGAATGACAGATGTCAATTATGATAGCAAAAATTCACACTAAGAAATTAACATTTCTGAAACTATCCTTGCAAACTATAGACCTTTTAACTTCCCCCAAACAAAATGAAAAATGAGTCACAGAAAAACTGTGTTCCTTATGGAGAGCTAGATATGACTAAAATAATGGCTTTGTTGAAATAGTATAAAAGATCTGTCCCATAAGAATCCACAAAGAAAAAATGTAAACACCTGTGGATAAAGTCTTAACATGTACACACACAAACACCTTCTAACCAATGAACTGAATGGCAAGAAAACTACTAGCCAATTGGAGTTGAACACAAGGTCTTTGAAAACTGTATAAAAATGAGTTATGGGAATAAAGAATGGGCTTTTTCTGTATGAAGAAACTGAGTCCCATCTGCTTTACTGCAACAAATAGTAACTCTTCAGCTGCTAAAAAACTGCATGCATTTTAGTGAACCCATACAGATTTACTGCAGCCAAGGAGCTGGTCTATATTGGTTTAAAAAGAACTAGCATCCATTAGAGTTGTATTTCTGTGAGGGGAAGTTGCTATTCTAAGTTTAAGCATGTTCAAGTTACCATCTAGGCTTTCTAAGTTTTGCTACCTCAATTTAAATGACCACTCATCAGTCTGTAAAGGTCTCATTCTGTAAGGAGAAGCCTGATGGCTCCCGGGAAGAATTCTGGTACTGAACCTCCAATTCTCTCAGCACGACAACTTCCTCTGGCTACTTCTAAATTTCATCCCATGGACAGGATATTTACCCTAAGAAAGGGACCTTACAGTCATGGAGGGCAGAGAGGATCCATTTCCAGCACAGCTGCAGCCAAGCACTGTTCAACAGTAAAACTGCACTGACGAGCACCAGTACAATGAAACTTTTCCACATCATTATTTAGTACAGGAGATTTGCACTCTGAGAAGTATATTTTTCACTGGCTATTATTGGCTAGTGAAGATGTTCTACTGCTTTTAGAACACAGCAGGACTCATGTATTCTTCTGTACTGAAAAGCGCCAATTAGAGAGATTAAAGAGCCTGATTTAATGGCTGGGCCAGCAATGCATTTTAGAAGATTTCTAAATTTGCAGTCCATTTGCAACTTCATTAACATAATAGGCACAAAAACTTATTTAGAGTTACTTCAGTTGTTTTTATAGGTGCGGCATATCAACTAATCCCTTTGGAGCCTTTCTAGAGTCAGGGGCAGCCTCAAAATTCTTTAAAGAGACCTAAGTAACAATTTGACTATACAGCTGAAGTGAAGAACTTGCTGAATGAAAATGCTGGATTACTTTGAAAAGTGTAAATACCTTGTCTGTCTTCTGTTAAGCATTTATCTCCTTCATCCATATCAACAGGCAGACCTACACCAGTTATCTTCTCAGGGCAGACAATTAAACCGTGCAAAGGATCTGCCTTGCTCTAACACAACGTCTTGAAATATCCCTCTCATAAATAATTATAGTTCCGGCCTTATTTTCAAAGTGCAGGATAATTATCAGAACTACTTAAAAAAGATTCGGGTCACTTCAGTCAAGTATACCTCCAACTGGTAGGTATAATTGCAAAAACATTAACTACCCCAGGTACACTCACAAAACCATCAAAACATGAAGACAAAACACAGATTAAAGACTTTGTCTCTTTTCATGCTTTCATCCACTAAGAGGAACCTAAGTTAAATCCTGTGGGTAAATTTTATTGCCTTTCACAAACAGCATTTCACCTTGTATGTGGGTTACATTTGATGATTTTGACATGGAAAGCATTTTAAAATGTTTTAAAGAGAGGATGTGCATTAAATTTGGCTTAGAAACATAATCAGACTGGCCTTACTTTTGGCCTTTCTAAAACAGTAAATTACAATTCAGCCGTGACAGATCTGAATTTCTCAGTATAGTCCTTAAACAAAAAATTAGGCAGCTCTGTACTGGACTACTTTGGGGAAAGAGGAGAAAAAATTCCTGCTTCCCATTGCTCCCTCACCTTCCCTCTCTTACGGTAGGGGACTAGAGACAAAGAAAGAAAGAATAAGGTCTTCTTAAATTCTTAAAAAGAAAGAAAAGGGTATATTAAAAATATTTTTTTTAATCTCACTTTCATTAACTAAATACATTGTAATTTTACTAGAAAGATAAATGAAAAATCTACTACACATTTCAGCATATGATTTTCAAAATCACATAATCTGTTAAAAAAAAAAAAACTAGGAAAACTTCAGTGTGTTTCAACCTATTTTACCTTTTGGCTCTTGACACTGTAGCTATCACCATCAGTATCCATACAAAATTACTCTTTCACGGATGAAATGATACCTGTAACTGATACTGACAAGGAATAATGTCCTATCACAACAAATGCCTATGAAGGAGCCATTCCTTCCTCACAGAAACTGTATATTACAAATCGAAAAGCAGGCTGTTTTTCCAGTCAACTTTACTAGAGAAAAAAAATTGACCAAACACAAAATTTCTTGATAAAGAAGTAATCTCTCAATAAAAATACAGATAAATTTTCAGTAATTGAGATGAAATAGTTAAAAACCTTAAGCAGAATGAAGGTATAGCTGTACCATGAAGGGATGGAACAGTAAACTAAGTACTCCAATATATTGCTTAGTAAATTAGATTGTCATCCTAATTGTAATACTGGTGCACATATCATAATAAAAATAAAACCCAATCTTTATGAAACATCCTCCTACCACTTAAAATATGCTTCAAGTTTCTCTCTGTAATCACAGTTAAGACCTCTACAGGACCTTAGATAAAAAGGACTAAATCAATAGCTATAAAGTCAGTTTATGCAGATGGACACAGAAAAAAATTCTGCAGTTCCAACCTTAAGAGCTTTTGTACAGCTTTTTATAAAGCAATATTAGAGTGGAAATAGCACATCAACAGTGCCATAAACTGTACTAAACAGTGTTTAGAATCTCTTTATCTTTATTATCTCCAGAAACTGTGTTTCTGCTTTGGTAGGCCAGTACTGCTATACTGAAGGCTACAGATTGGGGCTGGGTGGCTTTGACTGAGAAAACCATTTTGCCAGCAGTGGTTCTTATGTGCCCAGGGAGAAGGTAATGCAAAGCTGCATTACCAGGCACTGGCAGCTATCCACACCAACAGCATGCCATAAACCAGCAACACCATGGACTCAGCTTCTTGGGCCAGAATAGGAAGCCTAAACAGATTTTTTTTTCAAAATAAAGCATTAAGACAAGAACCAAGAATACCTTTATATGTTTCTAAAGGCATCATGATATAAATATCTGGCTAATAATGTATGTCAAACAATATCTGAAAATACTAATGTTATAAACTGACATACTGCAGAGTGCACTGTTATCTTGATTTTTTTTTATTTTTAGAGAAAGCATATGTGCACTATAGGGAAGAGAGGAAAATTAAGAAAAAAATAGGGCTAATTAACCTTATTTTTGAGTACCTGTATAAGAAAACTCAGCTTTATAAGTTTCTTCCAAATAGCTTCCAACCAATAAGGTGAGGTTTGGATTAAGTATCCAGACATTTCTGCCCATTTCAAGACTACTGCAGCATTCCAGAAAACAAACCATTTTCTTTAACCAGTTACAGGTTTCATCATCACCTACAAGAGACAGAAGTGACACAGCATTGCTTTTTTTTACCCGGCCACAGAGAGAAGATGAGTAACAAATGAAATTCTGTACCTCCTGTACCTTTACTGAGTTTGTTCAAACGTGTGTACATGTATTACTATATTTACTGACACCTACTATGTTACTGATTCATTCATTACTGGCTGTAATTTCTAAAAATTAATCATAATTCACAGGATCAGGAAACAAGGTCAAACAGACAACTTTAATTTTACCACTGCCCAACATCAGAGTGCATTAATTTGAAACTTCAATGTTCCTTTAATATATTTGCTGAAGACATACTTACATATGTGCCAAACACAATTCAGGTGGTTGAGTTCTGGAAACTCAAAATCTGGATCAACTCAAAAGCTGGGAAAACTGTTGAAGACCAGCATCAAGATGCCATGCATTATGGATTTCTGGATTTTTAAAATATTAAGGGTAATTCCTTCCCATTTTCAAGTCATTGAATGACAAAAAATAAATCCTAGAATTTTTAAGAACTTTTTAGAATGATTCTTCTTTAACACACATTGAATGCTTTGGTGGGGCAGAAAAAAACCCACCAACACCTGTCTGGGATGGTTTCTGTAAATGACATGCTCTTACTCAAACTAAGCTGTTATGTTAAGGTCTGTTTTATTCTATCCTACACATGCAGATATGTATTTTAATTGTGGGAAAAGGTAATGCCATTTTAGTAATGGTTCTGCATACTTGCCATTTAAAAAATGCAACATTTGATTGCTTATAATTTTGTTTCATGTTATCTATTTGGAGAGAAGCTTTTTGCACACAGGAAAGGACAGACAGACTAATTTACTTTTAAAGCTTTACCAAAAGGCTTCTTTCATTTCCAGGAAAAATACCTGGTAAGATCATAGATTTTTGCCCATGCTAAAAATATCATTCAGTTGGAAAAATTTAAATCAATCTATTGCCTCAACTTCTATCTGGTTCTATTCTGACCATATTTGCAGTATAGCTTTCCATTTCAACATGTCACTTTTTTTTTATGGTACAGATCATGTCCTCTTGGTATACAGCCAGGAGAATATTTTTATTAGGTCTTCTTTTGGAACTGGTGCAGCAGCTCGAAGATAAATTGAAGATTGTAATAAATAAAGCCTGAGGCAATATTTTTAATAATTCAATAAATCAAAATATTAAATAGTTGTGCAAGTAGCAGGATGCATCCCTTCTATGTTCTGAACAAGTTAAGAGTCTCAAGAAAAACACTGTGCAACCACAAAATTAAAGACTTTACCAGACAGCTTTTGAGTTCAGGCACCCACACTTTCAAGCTTAATGATCTTTTAATGTAATACATAAGTATCATGTCTGTAAGCATATAAATATATAGATACTCATGTATACATAAGTAGAACCACAAGCAATCAGCAAATTACTGTAACACCGGCTGTGTATATATAGAACTAGGAAGCAAAGTGCAGCTAAACTGCTTCATAATGTGGCTTTGCTGCTTTCCCCTCTCTCTCTCTCTATTGTATATTCTGTGCTTCCTTTGGTCGCTCTTCTACTGTCATTACAAGCACTTTGGAACTGAGACTTTAGACAACTTTTTTTCTTCCAGATGATAAGAAAAAGCACACAGCCAAATATTCCTGATGTAGTTCTCTTATCTCTGAATAAATTTTGGTACCAATATCCTCAGTCCCTTAGTGGGCAGACATCCTTATCTATGAGGATGCCACTCCAGCAACAGAAACATGTGAGTAATTTTTCTTAAAATGCTCTTCAGTGAAAAATAAGGGTAACAGAAACTGTATGTCCTATATATCAATCATAAAATAGTCCCAGTGATGACAATTCCAAGCTTTGCAGTGTTAGTACCAGACTCCGTATTCTGGTAGCTGTGTACTTCAAGAGAATGGCAATTAAGGACCAGCCACATTCCACTACTGGTCACATCCTCTTGCTGATAAGCAATCAGCTGACACAGAACCAAGCTCTCTGGTTTAGGAGTGGCAATTGCCAAATCATCCTCCAAGAGGATGAAAAATTGAAAAAAAAAAATGCATGCAAAATTATGAACTAAGTGAAAACATTAATCATAATTAAACAGAACCATGTTGATTTTTGCCAGCTGGATTCAGCTACTGACTGTGATGGGAAGGCTCTTCTCTCTTGGTTAACCCTGCTGAGAGCCGGATTAATTCTTTGTAATTAATTTCTTAGGTAATACTGCAAATATTTGTCAAAACAGTTGATCCACCACAAAATTAAATATGGTGTGGGGAATAATCAAAACTCTAATACATTTTAAAAAAAAGATAAAACCCCCGAAACTGATAGGATCAATGCGGGGTGGGGGGAATGCTCTTTATATGAACTGGTCACTCATGCAAAGCAGAATTACTTGGATCTGAAAAACGGCCCACCACCCACCCATTCCTCTACACAACAGGCCTATCTTACATCACCGTTCAAGGCAGTTGCAATTAAATATATATTTATAGAATCTTTAAATACTTCTAAGTATATTCATTATGTTCACAGTGACATTGCCCTGAAGGACGATATATAAATGGAAGCTGTGCTTACAAGTGATCACTGCAGACATACAAACATCTTGAAGGACTCACTCGGCACACAAAGGAAGTTGCCTTGCTTTGTTTATGGTGACATTAGCTCCCTCCAACTGACATAATACATGGGAGATAAAATAACAAAAGGAAACACTTTGTCATGCAGTGTGAAATCAGACCCTGATGCACTTCCAGAAGAGTACATGAGGGGGCAAGTTTGTGGGGGCAAGAATCCTTTGTCTCCTTACTTGTCTATATAGAACCTCGAACATAACTGTGATTTGCATCTCACAGCATACATCTACATGATATTAACAAAAGGGTTACCAAATGAGGCTGAATAATGTTAGCAAATTGTAACACAGTTAAAAATAAATAATCAAATATTCCACCCCTGGATCTACAAAGGCAGTGCTGCATCCATGCATCAGTTAAGTATTCAAACTCTATCAGAAGGGAGGAGTGAAATAATGTTTCTCTCTAAGGGGCTATTTTACAGTTGATTGTAAAAGATCTGCCAATTATAGTACACTTCAGTACTACAGTACTGTTCTCCTAAAACCTGAGGTTGAAGACTAAAGGATACACGGCAACTGTGTTTCTTTTCTTCATAAAGGAATTTCAGAATAGTTCCCACCGTCTGCCAGAATCCCCAATACCAGCACTTAGCCCACAGTTCACAACTTGTTGGCTGTCTTAACAGCTAAAACAAAGATTTTTAGTAGGTGTGATTCCTAACTTCTGTCACCCCTGTTGATCCAGGACAGAGAGGACTCCTGCTGACAGAGCTGTTAGGAAATTACATTTTTATACTGTTTCTGCTATGAATAAGGGCAGTTCAGCTCCTGTACGTCCTTTAGTACTTTCCAGGAGTACGGTATTGTTTTTCAGAAAAAACTCTTGAACTCTTCTGTCTTATGGGACTGAAGGCTAAATTACAGTTTTGTGGGTTAAGATACAAAAAAAAAAAAAAAATTAAAAAAAAATCCCCCTAGTTTATCAGGGGGACTGCTAAACTTTAGAATATATTACTGTACTGTAAAGCACTTTAACAAACAGACCCATATTTCAGGCATGCTGGGGTTTTTTCTCATCTTTTTTTCTGCTTTTAATTATTCGGTGCTTCTATGCCTATAGCAACATCTTCTTCTGAGTTGTTTTGTCTCATAAACAGGATATTTAGCTGAAACGTGGTGTTCTTTATTTTTAATGACTTAGCTAACTTACACACTGAGCTGTGCATGTGATTGTAAAAAGTGGCTGTAGAACCTTAAAGTCTACTCCTTAACATGAACATAAAATTCAGATATTATTATCTGAATTTCTGCTTACATTCTGGGATAAGTTTAAAGTATTAAAACTAATCACATGTATGTTCTGCTTACTACAAAGAAATTCCTTTACAAGGATTATTTTTAATATTTCCTCCTTCTTTGCAGGAGTTACAAAGTTATACCTGTGCAATGCTCTTGTCAGTTCTGCAATATTTGTAAAACTGTCAACAGTAAATAAAATATGTTGGGGTTTGGGTTTCTTTCAAGATAACGATACGGCTGATACCAAAAGTTTAAAAAAAATCCCTGCTTTAACAAAGAGTGAAAAACCTGATACCTTAAGTATATAATGCTACTATTAAAAATGTACTTTCTCAAGTCTTGAAGCAGTTCCTGAAGTAATAAAACCTATTTGCTAGAAGAAAACATCTCTGACTGAGCTGTTGCACAGTGTCTAAGGACATGAGCATTTAAAACATTTCTTGTTTTTTTCATTCCAAACAAAAGTGGGTGCATTGAGTCTTCATACTGGACACAGCAAACTCAACTGCCATCAAAAAAATAATAAAAAAAGCGCAAACTCTTGAAGAGTGTGAGGTAAAGGGCATGACTTTCACATTGTTTAACAGTACTAGCAGTTCTGAACTAAGCACAGATGAGGGTACCTGCATCTGGTACAACTAAACAAGGAATTCTGTCTATAAATTGTGGTATTAACAATATTTCATTAAGGAATTAACAAACATTTGCTTCTGACTAGATTAACTTGATAGATTATTTGACTTTAGAAACCTTTCTCAATAGGCATGAAATACAATGGCAAGCCACTAGCAATTAATAAATCTCCAAATCCTTTTGAATCAGCAAACAAAGCACAAAACTAGGCAAGGGGTTCTACTTGACAAGCAAATTCCAAAACAGTGGGTAAAGACCATCAACACTCAGAAGAACCCAGCAGTAAAATACACTTCTGAAACGTTTTTAAGTGTTCCACCTGGCTTTTTAGACAGACTGGAAATGAGGGAAGAGACATTTATTCTTAGTATAACTGAAATCTTAAGAGTCTAATAATTATTAGTTCTAGAAAAAGAGTAGTAATAATGTAATCGAAGTTGCTGTACTCCTCTCCTGCTGCTACATTCCCCCTTCCCCTGCTCCCCTGGATCAGTTCCATTCCACCCTAACGTGAAGGGGTTATAACAGTGACTTTGTGAGCATTTGGAGTCCTGGGCCAGGAGAAGTGTGATATTCAGGTTTATGATTTCTTCTTCCTCCTCTAGTTTCCCCTTAAGATAATATTTATCTTTGCAAGCACGTTTTTCTACCTTTTCCTTTCTTCACTGGTTGGCAGCTCTAATTCTACACTTGAATTTAGAATGCTACCTTTTAGATATATCAGGTTGTTTCTTTCCAACCTCCAAACTCACTTTGGTCCAGCTCCAGACTTACATTTCTTTAAGTGACCTCAGGTGAGCTGTTTACCACCCCGGGCCTCCAGAACCAAGCCCATGCCCCTTTCCTTAGTGCCTCACACCAATAAGCCTCTACGGGTCATCCTGTCTTCTCCCGGGCCTGTGGTGCTCTACCAGACCCATACACCTCTACAGTACATCACTGTGGTTAGCGCGCAAAAGACCTCGTTCTACACAGAGCGACAACAATGTATGTACAACTATGGATGCACCACATAAACAAAAGTTAAACAGCCACCTGGCCCGCTGCCAAAAATCGCTGCTACAGCTGAACCAATTTAAACACAGGTGCGGGCAGGTGCGCTACTGGGACAAGTGGGACAAGTTCTAAGGCCTTGCGAACTCGGTGCAAACCCCGCAGCGCAGTGACAGCCGTGGCGATGGAGGGTCCCGCACGGCACAGCACCGAGGCAGCCGCCCAGGACGCGGTCCTGTGCCCGCCGCCGCCGCGCCAAGGTCGGCGGCAGCCGGCAGCAGCCGCAGGGATGTTGGCGGCGGACACGGTTCCAGGTCAGTGGAAAACCCCCGGAAAAAATGCACTTCTTCTACTAAATTTAACTTTTAAACAAAATGCGCTGGCGTAAAGCACCATATTCCTACGCACGCGGGGAGTGGGCGGCACACGCTCCCCACCTGCACGGCCGGCCCTCAGCCCACTCCCGTTTTCCAGAGCGGCTGGGGATGGGCAAGGTTGGCCCAGCCGCGCGCGTTACCACCACCGGCACCCTCTGCCGGGGCTGGAGCGCGTCCCGGAGAGCCCGCGGCCCTACCCGGCGGGGACACCGAGCGCACTGCCCCAGCGGAGACACTGACCG